>ML661889.1:4422793-4563791 GCA_007570785.1 Antilocapra americana | reverse complement strand
TATTTTTGAGATTAATTGTTTGTCCGTTGCTTCATTGGCTATTATTTTCTCCCATTCTGAAGGCTGTCTTTTCACCTTGCTTATAGTTTCCTTTGTTGTGCAGAAGCTTTTAATTTTAATTAGGTCTCATTTGTTTATTCGTGCTTTTATTTCTGATATTCTGGGAGGTGGGTCATAGAGGATCCTGCTTTGGTTTATGTCGGAGAGTGTTTTGCCTATGTTATCCTCTAGGAGTTTTATAGTTTCTGGTCTTATGATTAGATCTTTGATCCATTTTGAGTTTATTTTTGTGTATGGTGTTAGAAAGTGTTCTAGTTTCATTCTCTTACAAGTGGCTGTCCAGTTTTCCCAGCACCACTTGTTAAAGAGATCGTCTTTTCTCCATTGTATATTCATGTCTCCTTTGTCAAAGATAAGGTGTCCATAGATGTGTGGATTTATCTCTGGGCTTTCGATTTTGTTCCATTGATCTATATTTCTGTCTTTGTGCCAGTACCATACTATCTTGATGACTGTGGCTTTGTAGTATAGCCTAAAGTCAGGTAGGTTGATTCCTCCAGTTCCATTCTTCTTTCTCAAGATTGCTTTGGCTATACGAGGTTTTTTGTATTTCCATACAAATTGTGAAATTATTTGTTCTAACTCTCTGAAAAAGACCTCTGGTAGCTTGATAGGAATTGCATTGAATCTATAGATTGCTCTGGGTAGTATACTCATTTTCACTATATTGATTCTTCCAATCCAAGAACATGGTACATTTCTCCATCTATTTGTGTCCTCTTTGATTTCTTTCATCAGTGTTTTATAGTTTTCTACATATAAGTCTTTTGTTTCTTTAGGTAGAAATACTCTTAAGTATTTTTTTCTTTTTGTTTTGATTGTGAATGGAATTGTTCCCTTAATTTCTCTTTCTGTTTTCTCATTGTTAGTGTATAGGAATGCCAGGGATTTCTGTGTGTTGATTTTGTATCCTGAAACTTTACTATATTCACTGATTAGCTCTAGTAATTTTCTGGTAGGATCTTTAGGGTTTTCTATGTAGAGGATCATGTCATCTGCAAACAGAGTTTTACTTATTCTTTTCCAATCTGGATCCCTTTTATTTCTTTATCTGCTCTGTGAATCCTAAATTTTAGACTGACAAGTTGGGAGCCTCTGAATTTTTTTTTTTTTAATATGTGTGCGTCTTTTAAAACTACAGAGATAGGAAGGGGGAAATAAGGTTTGAGGAGCTTGTGATCCTGGAGTTCAAAAGACCCTGATATCTCCATTTTAATAGAACAGAAAATAAGGATAAGAGAAAAGAGCAAAGTGAAAAGGCAAGTTTTCCAGACATTGGCAACTGAAATTTGAATTGACCGTTTTTCCCACGGTAAGATCTCTATGGTGCCTGGTACTGAATACCTGCCTTGGGAACCCAGGTAATTATCAAAGAAACATAGCCATAAATTCACTGACCTTTGTACCTATTTTACATCGTCACCCAGAGACATAGAGACTCAAGTTGTCTGAGCTCGTTTTTGGTGTATGAAGGAATATCAATGTGTGTGTCCCTCCCCACCATGTATCTTTCCAACCTGAGCCCTCTTCTATCTTGGTTGGTAAGATTACATTCCAGTTACTTAAGGCTTCCACAGTGGTGTGAGCCTCTGAACGGTAAACTTGGCTGCAAATGTGTTCCTCAGCTACTGCCGCAATAATGCTGTATAACAGACCTCTCTGACAGCCAGTAGTTTCCAATAATAAACCTTTATTTGCATAGGTATAAAGGTCAACTGTGGTTCAGCTAAGCTAGTCTGGGCTCTCAGGCTGTGCAGACTGGGCTTGGCTGGGGACTCTGGAAAGGGTTTAGATCTGCCCCAGATCTCGCTCTCTGCGACCCAGGCTGAGTCAGTAGTGGCTGTGTAGGGTGCGTCTTTCTCTCGTGAAATAGCAGGAGTGCCGGAAGCCAGCCAAACTGTGTGCAAGCAAAGGCAAATACTCTTTACATCCTGCCAGTTCCCATTCTGCTCACCAGAGCCTAGAGCCCTAGGAAGTATTCCGCGTCCCAAGCAGAAAGGGGAGGTGGAAGTGGATGAATATTTGCTGAATGGTAGTCTAATTGTCCACACCTACATTTAAAATAATTGAATGAAATCAAATGAAGTCATTTAAGAAAATGAAGTCTTAATGTATGAATACTGAAGTTATAAGCTCCTGAAGTTTCTTAGACGTTTCAAAGATGTACACCTTGAGAAGCTTTCTAAGACTGGAAGTGGGTACCATTTGTTTTCTTTTACCTAGTGCTTAGTTCAGCCCAGGCTTATCGAGATACTAAATGCATTAATGAAAGAGCTCCCAAGCAAACTGGTGGGACTGAAGAACTGGGTTTTTCTCCTATTTTTTAATATTGGCATTTGTATATTTCTGAGATATATTGGAAAATGATAATTTTAAGTTCATGGAATTTCTGTTGTCAAATCTTGCATTTTTCTGACATGGGAAATAGTCATCTCCCTTCTGTGTATAATATAGAACCACGTATTACATAGATCCATTGATTTACATGATGTCTACATGGCCTCTTTGTGGCGTCCCACAGATGAAAGACCAGAAAAAATCAAGGACAGTCTTGGAATGCAGGAATAGATCAAACCAAGGAAAGTCTTAGACCCTTATCGTCCTTCTCTCCCCCTTGTAACGATTGAGAAGGTTTCTGCCTTACTGTTCCTCCCACCCAGTATACATGCCTCATCTAATCCGCAAATGACCTGTAAGACCCCTATCCTGCTCCTTGTACTCTGACTATAAAAATGGACCAAGGACCCCTGTTTGACGTCCGTTCTCCCTTGAGCTGGCCCACATTCTAACAGCGTCTCCCACTCTAGTAAACTTTATTTTCCTCTCATTCTGTCTCATGTCTGGAAATTCTTTGCCAACTCACGCATGGACCATGACACCCTTCCTTTTGAAAGAGGCAGGATGGATCTTCTGCCTGAAATTTGATTCAGATGCCAAGAGTGATGATTTTGTCTCTCTCTCTCACACACATACATGCGCAGACACACACGTATGGAAAGCTTTATCACTAGCATAATGAAACTTTGGGGGAAAGTAGGGCAGGGCTTCTCAAGCTGACTGAAAAATGCCTTGAGAGAGGAAGGGTAGGAGAGTGGCATGGAGTTTTATGATGTTCCGAGTTGGGGGCTAGGAGTGGGCTGAGGATTCCTCTCATGGACAGTGGCTTGTGTGTTCCTATTTCTTGCCAGTCGCAAAATCTTTGTAACTGGAGTGCTAAGATATGGAGCACAGAGGAAGAGGCAGAGGTGAAGCTTAAAAAACTGTCAGCAATTAAAGATTAGAAAATGAAGTTAGATTCTTCATTATACTTTTCCCACCACGTGTATGATTGTTGATGGCTCATTGATGGAAGGTGCTGTATTGACATTGTGTTGTTGTGTGGACTGGCTGGCAGCTGCAGAATTTGATTTCACCCAACTTTGTTCTCTCGACTTCTACTATTTCTGACGAGCACGGACAGCCATCCCAACTCCAAATGGTATTGTTTGTGTGGAGTGCATTGTGGCTGGGTATCTGGTGAGAAATGGACGTGGAGGATCTACTGTGCACCTAAACCGGGGAGCACACTTTGCTTATTAAACATGAGAGCTCAAGTTTGACTTTACTTTTATATTAGAGCTAAGGATCTGTGACTTTGCTTTCCATGACCAGTGCTATTTTCATTCATGTTAAGAGATAGTTGGAGGAAGTTCCTGCATTTGTTCATAGATGAGTTTGAATGTTTGTTCATCTGTCAATGACTAGCATGTTTCCCCAACACTTCATCTATTATGTGCCAGTGTTACTGACCAGGGCTCTTGGCCTCTTTAAATCAGTAGAAATTGATCAGAAGCCAGACGAGAAATTCAGGCAAGTCTCGATTGGGACACGTGCTACAACACGAGGGAGTGAGAACAAGGGACCGTGTTCCCTTGCTCTGTCTCTGAGGGGTGGTGAGCTGGTATCTTAAATAGGGTGAAGGTAGGGGTAGATTGGTGGGTCAGGCTGCAGGAGTGGCTCGAGTGGTCTGCCCACTGCCTGATGGTTCATGTTTTGTGCAGAGTACATGTACAGTATCCTGCTTTTATTTCTGACTTTTTTTAAAGTGGCAATTGGGTTTTTGGTCTTTTTGTATCTTGTTCATAATTTGCCCCAGCTGGGCATGTACACAGTTATTTTTAGTCTCTTGTAGGTTGTTTGTATCCTGTTGCTTGAGGAGATGTTTGTCTAGGTATAAGCACCCATCTTCCCAGGTGGCTCAGTGGTCAAGAACCCACCTGAGACTGCAGGAACTGCAGGAGACTGCGGTTCAGTCCCTGGGTTGGAAAGATCCCCTGGAAGAGGAAATGGCAGCTCACCCAGTATTCTTGCTGGGATAATCCCATGGACAGAGAAGCCAGGGCGGCTACAGTCCATGGGGTCACAAAGAGTTGGACATGACTGAGCGACTGAGGATGCATGTACTCGAGCACAGCAGCCAAGGGTCCAGGTCCCAGCCTCTCCCCAGCTCCTTACTTTAGGGTGTATCCTTAGACTACTTTTATTATTTTTTAATTTCTTCTTTAAACCAATTGATTTTTTTGTTTTCTCTTTGCTTAAATGAAATTAACTTTATCTCAAAGCACTGATTCTCAAACTTTAGCATGCCATATTACTTGGGGAGCTTGTTAAAGTGTTCTCTGTTTCTTAATCAGTAGGTCTAGGATAAGCCTAAGAATGATGATTTCTAAGAAGCTGCTTTCTAATTATGGTACTGGAGAAGACTCCCTAGAGTCTCTTGGACTGTAAGGAAATCAATCAGACACTAAAGGAAATCAATCCTAAATATTCATTGGAAAACTGTTGCTGAAGCTGAAGCTTCAGTACTTTGGCCACCCAATGCAAAGAGCCAACTCATTGGAAAATACCCTGGGAAAGATTGAGGGCAGGAGGAGAAGGGGGCAACAGAGGATGAGATGGTTTGATGGCATCACCGACTCAATGGACATGAGTTTGAGCTAACTCCGGGAGACAGGGAAGCCAGGCATGCTGCAGTCCATGGGGATTGCTAAGAGTCGGACACGACTTAGTGACTGAACAGGAAGTTCCAGGTGACACTGATGCTGCGGTCCAGGGACTAAACTCCGTCTTATAACAGTGTCTTATAGCAGTAATACTTGTAACAGCATGGGTCTTATGTGCTAGTTTGACTTTTTTCTAATGCACATAAAATAAGTATTCAACTATTAAAGTCCAGCTGTCTGTCACTGAAAATATGACCTGACTGGTGTGTGTGCAAAGCCTTGGAACACTGAGTAGTCTCCAAATATAATTCAGAGGAAGCATCCTTTCCCATTAAAACTGAAGATATGTACTTGAGCATGTTTCTGAACAATATAAGACAATGGGGGAAGCCTCTGTGAGATACACACAGTGTACACGTTAGAGTCGGTGGGCAGAAATAGAGCTGTGTTTCTTCATTTGGGAGGCAAATCAGAAAGTTTCTAATTCCCCAGCTGTGTGCATGATCTAGTTCTGTCAGTGTTGTGTGCCTATGTTGGGGAGGGGCTGAGATATATTGGATGTGTGTGTACAGAGAGTATAAATGAAAACCAGATTTAACCACACACTGGTGACTACAGGCTGGGAAGTCCCCAAGGAGAAGATGAACAAGTCAGTCATATAACTAGATGGAACCAACCATTATATTCTAACTCACACTGTTCATGTTGACCCCACACTCATCAAACCTCACTGTGATTAAAAAGACCCCTGCCTCTTTTAAAGAGTTAGGGAAAAATTGTCCCAATTTTACAAGTGATTCTTGAAATTGGATGATGTCAACAACCTTTAAGTTCTCAGGCATTTGGAATTTTGTTTATACCTGACGCTTACCCAACCATAAGAACCGCAGTAACTCACAAATAAACAAAATAAGCAAACCAAACTCTGTTAAGGAAATAAGACAGGTTCTTTGGGCTTGAGTGACATCATTATTACTGACTAGCATGTGGTCTAAGGGTAGTTGTTCAACTGGTCACCTCAGTCTCTCCATCTGTAAAATGGGTATTGATATGCTAAGACCCACCTCGTAAATGTGATGTGAGGATGGCATGAATTAACCTATGTAAACTGCTTAGAACAGTTCTTGAGAAATAGCAGTCAGTAATGTCACCTGTTCTTGGGTATAATGTATGTATTTAAGAGAAAGTCAGTCAGTCAGTTATAAACTGTAGCAGTGGTTACCACCCCCATGTTAGAGAGGTCATCTTTAATTTTGTTCTTGGTGAGTTGAAGAATATGCCCCTGTGATGGTACCTGCAGAAAGTACATTTTGTTGTTGGGAACTGATCAAAAAGAAAGGTTTGTATAGTAAAAGGGGTTGCTACCAATTAGATCAAGTACTTGAGTAGAAAAAGCTCTATTTTTGTGGAGGGAAGTTCTTCCTCCCAAAATGTTGAATCCTGCAAGTCAGGATCGTTTTTCTGTCTTTCCATATCATGTATTGTTTCCCTAAAAGATATTATTCAAACTGCTTCTTTTGTGGGCTAGATTATTTAAATCCATCTGTTAATTTCCACTGAGGCTAATGAGGCTTCAGAGAAGTCTACCATTTTCAACCCCTGATAGTTAGAACCTCCATTCCTCTTTTTCACACATTGATTAGAGTCCTAAAGCTACTGAATTTCAGAGTCAAGTTCTCTTTTTAAGAAACAAAAACATCCTTTGTGTTGAATAGAGACCACTGCCTCCCCATCGTCACCCCCAAGAGACAGGGAAGATTTGCCTTAGTCTTCTCCAAGGTATTTGCAAACCCAAAACCTGTGGAGGGAGGGGGCTGCCACCAGCAGGACACAGTTGAAAACCACCGACCATAAGTCATTATCCTGTAACCTTTATACTCTCTTACCATTCTCTTACAAACCCTCGAAGGGAGTATTCCACAGTGAGGGTGTTAACTTCCTCCATCTGCGTGCTGCCCGCTTATTGTATTTTATCATCTTTGTCACGAATGGGGATGTGTCTTCTTGCCATCTGTCACACTGGGACTGTTGGCACAAAACTACTGCTTGAAGAAGAGATGAATCAAGATTTACTGGGTGTTAGCTTTGCAGTGATCTTCATTAGTCTGTTGATTAGTCAGAACTATATGTCACACCCTTCCAAGTACAGTTTACAAAAAAGAATCATTTCAAAATATATTCTATGTGGTTTCTCTTTAGGATGGAAATGGATGTTATTCCCAAGGGGCATCAGTGTTGAAAGAGGGTTGGTTTGGCTAAGCTTCCTTTGCCTACTTTGTGGAGACTTAGAATTGATTCAGGAGAAGGCAGTGGCAACCCACTCCAGTACTCTTGCCTGGAGAATCTCATGGATGGAGGAGCCTGGTAGGCTGCAGTCCATGGGGTTGCTAAGAGGCAGACATGACTGAGCAACTTCACTTTCACTTTTCACTCTCATGCATTGGAGAAGGAAGTGGCAACCCACTCCAGTGTTCTTGCCTGGAGAATCCCAGGGACCGGGGCGCCTGGTGGGTTGCCATCTATGGGGTTGCACAGAGTCGGACATGACTGAAGCGACTTAGCAGCAGCAGCAGCAACACTAATACAAGAATCACACTTACTAAACTGTTCTTTTTTGATCCACCTAGAAGACTCTTTTAGAGGCTTCCTAGGTGGTTCAGTGATAGAGTCTGCCTGCCAATGCAGGAGACATGGGCTCGATCCCTGGGTCTGGAAGATCCCCTGGAGAAGGAAATGGCAACCCACTCCAGTATTCTTGCCTGGGAAATCCCATGGAGAGTGGAGCCTGGCCAACTACAGTCCACGGGGTCGCAAAGAATTGGACACAACTTACCCACCCAACAACAACTAGAGACTTTCTTATACATATATGATATTCTTTTTGTGATGTGGTGTTGTTCAGTCGTTCAGTCAAGCCCAGCTCTTGGTGACCCATGGACAGCAGTATGTCAGGCTTCCCTGTCCTTCACCATCTCCTGGAGCTTGCTCAAACTCATGTCCATTGAGTCAGTGGTGTCATCCAATCATCTCATCCTCTGTCGTCCTCTTCTCCTCCCTTCTTCAATCTTTCCCAGCATCAAGGTCTTTTCCAGTGAGTCAGCTCTTTGCATCAGGTGGCCAAAGTATTGGAGTTCAGCATCAATTCTTCCAATGAATATTCAGGATTGATTTTCTTTAGGATTGACTGGTTTGATCTCCTTGCAGTCCAAGAGACTCTCAAGAGTCTTCTTTCAACACCACAGTTCAAAAGCATCAGTTCTTCAGCACTCAGCCTTTTTTATGATCCAACTGTCACATCCATACATGACTACTGGAAAAACTATAGCTTTGGCTAGACGGACCTTTGTTGGCAAAGTGATGTCTCTGCTTTTTAATATTCTTTTTATGACACTTGAAGAAGCTAACGTATATAAATATAACCTTAGCAATCTTTTTCTTATACTTTAATGCTGCTGCTGCTGCTAAGTCGCTTCAGTTGTGTCTGACTCTTTGCAACCCCATAGACAGCAGCCTACCAGGCTCCCCCGTCCCTGGGATTCTCCAGGCAAGAACACTGGAGTGAGTTGCCATTTCCTTCTCTGATGCATGAAGGTGAAAAGTGAAAGTGAAGTCGCTCAGTTGTGTCTGACTCTTAGTGACCCCATGGACTGCAGCCTACCAGGCTCCTCTGTCCATGGGATTTACCAGGCAAGAGTACTGGAGTGGGTTGCCATTGTCTTCTCTGTACTTTAATGCTAGGTATGCATAAAGAAAATGATATAAAAGACATAGAAGCTAGTGCTAGTGCTAAGTCACTTCAGTCTTGTCAGACTCTTTGTGAGTCTATGGACCATAGCCTGCTAGGCTCCTCTGTCAGTGGAATTCTCCAGGCAAGAATACTGGAGTGAGTTGCCATTTCCTTCTCCAGGGGATCTTCTCAACCCAGGAACTGAACCTGCATTTTAACATCTCCTGCATTGGCAGGCGGGTTCTTTACCACTAAAGCCAACTGGGAATCCCCATGGAGGCTAAAGAAGAGATTTTCATTGAAAAGCCTTCTTCTCTCATAATGCACCTCAGCTCCTCTTCTCCTGGATGGCACCATTTTCCTGATTTTGTTAACATTGTTTGCTTTTCTTGTATAGTCTTTCATTTGTGAACCTAGATATAGAATTTGGGGATAAGGAGGTATGGATATCTTCAACTTTATTGGAAAGTGTTGAACATTTTCCATAGTGATCGTACCAATTTGCATTCCTACCGCAAGGGCTTGAGGGTTTCCATTGCTCCACGTCTTCACAAGCAGTCAGTTCTGTCTTCCTGATTGCTAAATGAGAATAGGCACATGTAATGTATCTGTTACTTGTATGTCCTCTTTCAGAGTGCCTATTGGCACATTTAGCTATTTTTCATTTTCTGTAGTTTTTTAAGGAACTATTGATACATACATTTATACTAGATCTTTGATTATGGGTTCCAATTATATTCTCCTACTCTATGGCTTGGCTTTTCTCTCTCTTTATAGTATATTGATGAAAAGTTCTTAATTTTAATACAGTTGAGTCTGTTACTTTTATCCTTTATATGTAATGTTTTTTTGAATCTTAGGTTGTTTCCTATCCTGAAGTTATAAAAATATTACTGTATGTTGCTTATAAGATACTTAGTTTTGTACAGTGTAGCTCTTTATCAGTTTGGTATAAATATTCCATGGTATAAAGTTGGGATCCAGCTTCATGTTTTTGTCATGGGATTATCCACTTTTCCCAACCAATAATTATTGAGAAGACTGCTCTTTACTGTAAAGAAAGATCTTTTGTGCTGCTTCTGTCATACCAAGTAACCATAAGTTTATGTTGTATTTCTGGCCTCCTAGTCTATTTAGTTCTTCTTTTAGTACCACACTGCCATAATTGGGTTGTGATAGGAAAAAGTAATTCTTGTTACATAGTAAGGCATGTTGTCTTGCCTTTATATTTTTGTGAAGTTTCTTGGCTTTTTGCATGTTCATGCTTCAATATACATTTCAGAATGAGCTCCTTAAGTTTGAGCAAAACAAAAACCCTGAGAAATGTTGAATGGGATTGCATTGAATTGTTAGACCATTTGGGAAGATCCAGCTTTATACTATGGAGTCATCCAAAACGTGATTTGCTTTCTTTCTGTGTCTTTCTTTATAATATATTTAAATATGGTGTTTCTATTTTCTCATATGAAGTCTTGCATTTTTTGGTTAGGTTCTTTTTAAGTACTTTATATTTTTAGAGGTACTTGTAAATGTCAAGTTTTTTTTCTGTAAACTGTTGGTGATATCAAGATTTTTGTATTCTGATTTTACATCCATCAATTCTACTAAACTCATGTATTAATTCTAATATTTTACCTGTAGAAACTTTTGGATTTTTATAAATACACAATCATAGTGAATAATGAGTTTATATTTTCCTTTAATATATATATATATATATGTATGTATGTGTGTGTGTGCACGTGTGTTTTTCTTTTTTCTTGTGCTCCTGCATCTGCTGTTACCCTTAGGAAAACAATGAATAGCAGTGATAGTAACAGGTATTCTTGTGTTACGGTGAATCTCCTAAGGAAAGCATTCAGAAGTTAAATATTTGTAAACTTTAAAGAATGTTAATGTACTGTAGAGTTAACTTTTTTCTTTTTAGTATAAGAATTCTGATTCTGAGTTTTAACCTGATGTGTAGATTCATGTAACCACCACCATGATCATGGTCGAGAATAGTCACCCTCAAAATTCCTTTGTATGCTGCTCCATTGTAGTCAGGCATTCCCCTGTGTCTAACTTCTGGCCACTGCTGCTCGGCTCTGTTCTTCATCTGCATGGGTTTGCCTTTTCCAGAATGTTGTATGAGATTAAACAACAGTTAAGCTCTGAGGCTGACTTCCTTCACTCTGCATAATGCCTTTGATATTTGTCTTTATTGATGTATTGTTATTATTGTTGGGTAGTATTGAATTCTGTGGACATGCCACAGTTTATGTATACATTAACCAGATGAATTATGCATGTTTTTTAGCTATGCAACTTATTTTGCTTCTTTGGATAATGGGGATAATGCACCTACATCATAGAGTTATTGTGGGGATGAAATGAGTTAATCGCCGTGAAACACTTAGGTAGTTCCTGATGTATAGTACATGCTCAATAAATACAATCCGTTATTATTGTCCACATTATTAGTAAAGATTCTGAAGTAGAAAAGAACTTGACAAGTTCAAGGAATAGGAAGAAAGCCAGCGAACCTGGCGTGTAATGAGAGGGGAAGGTGGCACGTAGAAGGTATGTAGGAGCAGGGTCAGACCTTATGGGCTACAGCCTGGAGTTTTTATTTTAGTCCAAATACAGCGGAAAGCACAGGGATGAGGCATGATCTGGTTTATGACTTTAGTGGATCATTTAGGCTGTGATGAGGAGAATGAGTTATGGAGGTGGTGGCAGTGAGAGCAGATTACCATGTTACCATGGTAGTCCAAAGAAAAGATGGTGGCTTAAACCATAGCGGTGCTTATGGGGTTGGCGAGAAGTGGTTTGATTGAAAGTAGGGTTTGGAGGTAGAACCCACAGAACTTGCTGAGGGATTGTAGTTAAGTAGAATACATTCCCCATCACAGTAGCGGTGTGGCTAGTGGCTAGCCTTAATTATCAACAGCAACCCTGTTTTCTCTTAGGGCTTTCCTGAAGATTTTCCTCATCCATTAAAAAAAATATCTGTATTGGAATATAGTTGATTTACAGTGTTGTGTTAGTTTCTGCTGTACAGCAAAGTGAATCAGTTATACATATGCACACATATTGACTCTTTTTTAGTTTCTTTTCCCTCACCAGTCATTACAGAGTATTGAGAAGAGTTCCCAGTACTATACAGTAGGTTCTTATTTGTTATCTATTTTATGTATAGTAGTGTGTTATCTAGTTTTGAATTGAAACCTAAACTTTCTTGCCCGATTTCTGGAATCCACCTGAAGAAATAGCCTGCCTTTTCATACCCTTTTAAATGACATCTGATTTCTTTCATACTCACAGTCCCAAACACATTTGTTTAAAAAAAAAAAAAAAGGAAACTTCTCCCACAACAGTGTTTCCTCCGAGTGTTTGGCTTTGTGGTTCTCCACAGCCTGTGTAGAGCTGCAAACCCCACATACGAAGTCGTCCTGCTGGGAGGAAATTTGATTCGCCAGGGGGATGGTAGTTTTAGTGGTTGGCAGGAGTTCCTATGTACACTTGGGGCTGACTGTTGGAATAAACATTATTAGACTCAGACTAAAATTGGACCAGAAAGTTATTTTCATCCTCCTTTCAACCTCAGCTCACCCTCGAGTGTCTCATCCACATGACAGATGGCCTTGACTTTTTGAAGTGATCTTAAAGATTAAAGTCAGCCCTGGGTGCTGGCTTATTAGTCTTGCATTGAAATGGAGATTTTTTTTTTTTTTTTGAAACAGTTAAAAATAGAGTTCTCTGATCTCACATGGAGACATTTTCTTTTATTTCCTGTGTCTCCTCTTAACATGACTGTATTTGTTCTCTGTGGGTCTTTAGCTTCCAACTCCTTCTTAAAGACAGACACCTGATCAGTCTTTATCTGGAACAATCATTATGTCCTTTTTTTTTTTTTTGAAAATTGTATCCTATCTGCTTAATTTCGGACATTTCATATTTCAGGACTTGCTAAATCAGGGGGAAATCTCCCTTCAATCTTGAGTTTCCAGTTGTATTTTGCCCCAGTTTTTACCATCTCTTGTCAGGTTAATGTCAAACTATGGTATTTATTTACTCGGTTGACTGGTAGGAGGGCTTATGGAATCTTAGAGAGATTTCTGTGCATAATTTTGTGCTTCTTTGTAATTGACTTCTTTTGTGATCTTACAGAATACCAAGCTGCTATTTTACACTTGAAGAGAGAGCACAAAGAAGAAATTGAAAACCTGCAGGTATGTTTCTTTGATTCTACTAAACTGGTTATTTGAGACTGATGCTTGGTTTTCTCATGTGTTGAAGTAAATACTCCGCTTTTTTGACACATTTACCGAGGCAGCATTTCCACTTTGTACCTGTCACCAAGTCTTGAGTTTATCCTGGAGATTAAAGTCTTGAACACCATTTTTAGTAGAATAAAATTCCTATTTTTAAAAAAATACCACAGATGCATTTCGGGAAAGATTTGACTGGAGAAAATGATAGTTTCATTTGGAATGCAGGGAAGAATTTAGAGTACTTAGTATTGAGTATTTAGACTTTTACTGTTTGTAAGAAAGCTCTGAAATATTGTTTCCTACGCACATTGCAAATTACTTTGTTGGGCGTCCTCTCAGCCTTGTGTTCGTTTCTGTCTGTTGCTTAGCATATGTCTGTAATGTGATGTCAGGCAGATTAAGGCAGTTAAGGAAGTGGTCCTGGTAGGAGGAAGAATTGTGCTGGGTCAGCCATTCTGTATCCCCAGAGAGTGCTTGGATGCTGCTGACTTGATCTCCTTTGTGAAGTCCAGAAAGTCTGAGGGATCGTTTCCTTTGTCCCACTAATTATCATTCTTTTATGCTTGGTATTTACTTGCTGGGCCTGTAACAGGAAGTTTCACAGTCATAATTTCACATAACTAAACATAATTCCACATAAATAAACACATTGAATCAGACACTCATTCCAGTTTCCTGATAACTGGGGTTGACCCCATATCTCAGGAGAAAATGTTAGTGAAATTGAAATCAAACTTGGTAGTTGTCTAGCGCTAAGTCATTACATACCAAGTCAGTGAGTTTGTGGATCAAATATTCTTCTTTCTATTAGGGGATAGTGTACTTTTTTAAATAACTGAGGTTGTGTATTTGATTTTATATGAAACTACTGCAGGTAGCAAAAAGATCGTTAAATAAGTCGTATGTGTGTTAGTCACTCAGTCATGTCTGACTCTTTGCAACCCCGTGGACTGTAGCCCGCCAGGCTTCCCTGTCCATGGAATTTCCCAGGCAAGAACACTGGAGTGGGTTTCCATTTCCTACTCCAGGGGATCTTTCCAACCCAGGGATCAAACCTGGATCTCCTGAATTGCAGACAGATTCTTTATGGTCTGAGCTACCAGGGCAGCCTTACGGGGTCTGAATTCAGGCCACCCCTGAACAGCTTGATTTAAATAATTTGGGCGAGGGAATAAGTCCATTTCACAAAGAAACAAAAAAGTGGAAAAGTACCTCTGACTCCTAGGGGACAAAGTAGGGGAAGGGAGGGAGGCCCTTATCTCCTTTGTTGCAAAATGCTCTACAGAGACCTTGCTTTTTCCCTTTGTTCTGGTGTGTAAAAGATTGCCAGCTGTCTCAGAGAAGCTGAAGTGGGGATTAATTAAAAAAGCAGATTGCCGAAGGGGTGGTACAGAAGTGAGTCCGTGAGCAGAAGGATTCTATAACAGCTCAGCCATAAGAATTAACACAACCTTCCCCAAGTTATAGATCAGCCCTGGGAGTACTTTGACAGCTAATCATTTTCACAGGGACCACAGGCACTTGGAATCCTGGGGTTCTTCCTTTGTGCCAGGCGTTTTTCTAGGCATGTTACATATATTATTTCATGTCTTTTCATCTCCTTCCACAAAAAAGTCTCATGATCTTACATCTCAAACTAGGAGAAGTTTTGAGAAGGGAAAGGATGAATAAGTGGAAAGGGAAAAAAGTATATTGTCATCATGATCTCCATTTAAAATAAAGGTTATTTTTTTTTTTATTTTTTTTTACTTTATTGTGTTGGTTTTGCCATACATTGACATGAATCCACCATGGGTATACATATGCTCCCCCTCCAGAAACCCCCTCCCTCCCGATTCCCTCCCCCTGGGTCATCTTGGTGCACCAGCCCCGAGCATCAACCCTGGGCTGGCAATTGATTTCACATATGATAATTAACATGTTTCAATGCCACTCTCCCATATCATCCCACCCTTGCCCTCTTCCACAGAGTCTGCGAGACTGTTCTATACATCTGCGTTTCTTTTGCTATCTCGCATGCAGAGTTCTCGTTACCATCTTTCTAAATTCCATATATATGTGTTAGTATACTCTATTTTTGTTTTTCCTTCTGGCTTACTTCACTCTGGATAATAGGCTCCAGTTCCGTCCGCCTGAGTAGAACTGATTCAAATGATTTTTTTTTTAATGCTGAGTAATATTCCATTGTGTATATGTACCATAGCTTTCTTATGCATTCGTCAGTTGATGGGCATCTAGGTTGCTTCCATGTCCTGGCTATTGTAAACAATGCGGTGATGAACGTTGGGGTACAGGTGTCTCTTTCAATTCTGGTTTCCTCGGTGTGTATGTCCAGCAGTGGGATTGCTGGGTCATATGGCAGTTCTATTTTCAGTTTTTTTAAGGAATCTCCACACTGTTCTCCATAGTGGCTGTACTAGTTTGCAATCCCACCAACAGTGTAAGAGGGTTCCCTTTTCTCCACATCCTCTCCAGCATTTATTGCTTGTAGACTTTTGGTTGGCAGCCATTCTGACTGGTGTAAAGTGGTACCTCATTGTGGTTTTGATTTCTCTGATAATGAGTGATGTTGAGTATCTTTTCATGTGTTTGTTAGCCATTTGTATGTCTTCTTTGGAGAAATGTCTGTTAAGTTCTTTGGCCCACTTTTTGATTGGGTCGTTTATTTTTCTGGAATGGAGCTGCAGAAGTTGCTTGTTTATTTTTGAGATTAATTGTTTGTCCGTTGCTTCATTGGCTATTATTTTCTCCCATTCTGAAGGCTGTCTTTTCACCTTGCTTATAGTTTCCTTTGTTGTGCAGAAGCTTTTAATTTTAATTAGGTCCCATTTGTTTATTCGTGCTTTTATTTCCAATATTCTGGGAGGTGGGTCATAGAGGATCCTGCTTTGGTTTATGTTGGAGAATGTTTTGCCTATGTTATCCTCTAGGAATTTTATAGTTTCTGGTCTTATGATTAGATCTTTGATCCATTTTGAGTTTATCTTTGTGTATGGTGTTAGAAAGTGTTCTAGTTTCATTCTCTTACAAGTGGCTGTCCAGTTTTCCCAGCACCACTTGTTAAAGAGATCGTCTTTTCTCCATTGTATATTCATGCCTCCTTTGTCAAAGATAAGGTGTCCATAGATGTGTGGATTTATCTCTGGGCTTTCTATTTTGTTCCATTGATCTATATTTCTGTCTTTGTGCCAGTACCATACTGTCTTGATGACTGGCTTTGTAGTACACACACAGAAAAATAAATAAATAAAAAATAAAATAAAATAAAGGTTAGACCAAGGTATGATTGACAATAGTAAACATTAAAAAATGTTCCTAGTTATACTTTAAGCTTTCTTTAAGTATATCTGAAATAATTATCTGTTCTGTTGGTGCTATTAGTGAACTTAAAAATGGGTTCCATATTTTTTTCAATTAATTTATTTTTGATTGAAGGAAATTGCTTTACAGTATTGTATTGGTTCCTGCCATACATCAACATGAATCAGCCATAGGTACACATGTTTTCCCTCCCTTGTGAGCCTCCCTCCCCATCCCGCCCTTCTAGGTTGTCACAGAGCCCTAGTTTGAGTTCCCTGAGTCATACAGCAAATTCCCTCCGGCTGTCCCTTTTACACATGGTAGTGTATATGGAAACTGGCAACTCTTACTCCTCATCTGATCTAGAGAAGTGTCTTGTTGGCAAATAACATTTTAAAGATTGAGTTAGAAATAGTTTAAAGTAGGGAGAGATTTCTAGCTGCATATAAAAAAACAGTGGAAAAAACTGGTAATGGTGTGCTCATTTTCCTATATGACTTTAACCTGCTGGGGTTGAGGAGCAGACGCCGTCACTTCAGCTAGAACAGGTGGTCTCTAGTTTGCCACTGTCCCCACTCTGGGCCATTTCCCCTGCCTGGTTCCTTTAACCCCTGGGAGATGCAGAAAATAACTAGATGTATAGCAGCAGAGACCAAGTTAGAAAAGGGGCAAGTCCATAAATCTGTAGCCCCATTTGGTTGTACTTGTGGGCACTCGCTGAACATCGTCCCCACCCGTTTGATTCCACTAAGTGAGAAAGTCGCGTCTGTTGTCCCAAGACTGGTGGAGGACAGTTGGTGAGCAGCTCTTTTGTTGCTCATTTCTTTATATGGATTTCAACTGGCAGCCTTCACTGCCTGTTAGATTTTCTTTCACTGCTTACAGGTCACAGAGAAGTCAGATTTGTTTCAGGACCTCTTCAAAATGCCTTTCTAGATTAAGAAAAGAGTCCGTGCTTAAGTACATAGGGAAAGTGATTCATTCACTTTCCCATATATAAGAATCGATATGTGGCATATTTAGTTTTTTGAGACTGTTTTCATAGACTTTAAAAAAAAAAAAAAAAAAAAAGGCCTGACTCAACAAATGGAGAACCTGATGTCAGCTTGCTATTCTGTTTTTGACTGTAAATTCGTCGGGAGTCATTTAATTGTTAAATTCCCCCACCTACAAAATGGAATCCTTTTTGACTGGAGTTTGGAACTTTTAGCCCAGAGTCTCAAGGCTTATAAAAATGGGGAGTTTTTATCTCAGACATGCTCTGTAGCCCACATTTGTGGAAGGCTATGCTCTACAAGGGGCTTGGTCCTGGGACTGGCTTTTCAAAATGTGTTGCAACTCAGATACATATCCTCCCTGTAATTCAAAAGCAAAAAGTTATTGATGATTTGAATGAATTCATTTCCAAATTCCATTGATTTATCTATACCTTTTACTCAAAGCCCTTGACTGACTTTTCTACTCAAATCTCCAGTAAGAGAGTTGTGGCAGGTCCAACATTTTCCATGGCTTAGCTATCTCATTTATACTAAAACCAGCAAAATTCTTAAATTTTAAGTATGCCTTTCATTTAGCAAACTTTGCCCTAAGAGTATTTGATCACTTCATGACATTCAGCATCATATAGTTCATTTTTCAGTTCTGAATAAGTCTGTGTTACTGATTTTATTTTTGAAAGAGTGGCACCTTTACAGATATTTATTTGAGAAAATGTTGCCTGTGGTAGCCATTGCACAACAAGTTCATGGTTTATGTAGAAACATAGTTCACACCTGCCCTTTCAAAGCATGTGATAAAGCTAATTCTCCCATGGTGTAAATAAAGAGTTTTTTCCTTTGAAATTGTCTAGCAGCACAGTTTGAAAATCACTGTCATAGCTCTCGTACAAAATCTTATATAGTTGGTTTTTGTCTCATTGTAGTCAGAGAACCAGGTGTGAAGATATTTTATGCATGATGAGAGTATGAAAGAATTCAGGTTTTTGAGTCAGGATTCAGTTCAGCTCCTTGCACTGTGACATTAGGAAATTAATCGACTTCTCTGGCATTTAGTTTTCTCAGTTTCAGCATTTGTTCAATAATAATCATATTGATGTCTAAATAACAAATATTGGAGAAGATGTGGAGAAAATGGACTGCACTGTTGATAGGAATGTAAATCGGTGCAGCTACTATGGAGAACAATATGGAGGTTTCTCAAAAAAACTACAGTAGATCTGTATGAGACAACAGTTCTCCTCCTGGGTGTATATCTGAAAGAAACAAAAACACTAAATTTGAAAGCTACATGCACCTCAAAAGTTCACAGCAGCATTATTTACAATTACCAAGTTATGGATAGACCCTAACTGTCCATCAACAGATGAATGGATAAAGATATAAATAAACTGCAAGGATATATAGTACAGTGCAAGGAACATAGCCAATATTTTACAATAACTCTAAATGGAGTATAATTTTTAAAAATTGTGAATCACTGTGTTGTACGTCTCTAACATAAAATATTGTACATCAGCTGTAGCTCAGTTTTTAAAAATGAAGTCATTTTGGTGATGCCTCCATTCTAGGATTATTCAATATGGCATATACCTGATTATGAACACATGTTCAGTAAATACCATTTCTCATTCCTTTGCTCTGCTCAAGTCTCCTTATAATTAGGCAGCTTGAGTTTAGAGCAGTCCTCAGGCCCTTTCGGTTGAGGACTTCTATGGGACTTTGACTTATTCTTTCCATGGTCTTCCAGCTGTCCACTAGCCTCTGTGCTCTATATCAGGGGGTCTAAACCAAGCTTTCCCAGAGGTTATTATGCTGAATAGTGAGCCTCCAAAGTGCTCCTTGACAAAAATATTTCATGGTCTAATAAGTTTGACAAATATCTTGTTCCCCTGTTAGAGCTTTACCGTGAATAGAAAAGAGCAGAGGGAGGGAAGGAAGAAGGGAGAGCTGTATAGCTTGTTTCTCACATAATTCTTGTCTTCCTCCTAGTAACCAATGTTTCTGAATACTGCTCTGTGTTGATCTGTATAATCTTATCTCAGTGTACAATCTACTTTCTTAGTCTTGAGTTAAGTTTTTTGAGTGATTTTATTACCCTTTTTGTGCCACCAAGGTCCTGCTTATTAATCTGATTGTAGGAACCTGGGGGGGAGCAATTTTTTTTCTGTTTTTGAAAGTACCTAGTTAAGTTCTTGGCGCATAGATGATGCACAAATATTTTTTAAAATAACAACCTACGATTGGAAAACAGCGACTAAAATGTAATCAAATCCTCACTGTGTGCCAACCTTTGTTATGCGTTTGGTACTAGTATTAGAAAGAGTAAATGTAGAAATATAAGCAAAGATTTGTCCCCATTTTCAGATTTTAAAACCTGAGGCTTTCAGAGACTGTGAATTGTCAGAAATCCTAGACTAGTATGTGCGTGTGCGCTGGGTCTCTCAGTCATGTCCAGTTCTTTGTAGCCCACTAGGCTCCTCTGTCCATGGGATTATCCCAGCAGGAATACTGGAGTAGGTTGCCAGGGAACCTGAATTTGAATCCATCTAGATCTGTCTGACTTTGAAGCCAGTGTCTTTCTATTAATCAGTGCAACCTTAATGGAAAGAACATTGGATCTAGAAATACAAGGTCTGGAGTGTGGTCTCACTTTGGGGACGATGAACCGTGTGACCTTCAGGCAATTTTTTTGAATCATTTTTCTAATTTACAAAATGAAGAACCAGGCCGTATAGCAGCTTCGAATTTTATCATTGGTCCAACCACACATTTTAAAAAGGTTCAGTTTGCCCACTACGTTGTCCTTTCAGCCTTCGGGTTACCTAACTCAGCGTCTGTAAACCCTGTGTTTCACACCTCTCCCTTGTTTTCCTCGTTCTTCTGGAGGCTCCCCTTTCTAACGGGGATGGGGGTGTCTCTTCTCAGTTCTCCCTGCTTCCTCGGGACACTGCCTTCTGTCCTCCCAGTGTTGGTTAGGATGCCTGACTCAGTGAGGGAGTGCAGCTCTCAGAATGGCAAATGCAGCTTCTGTAGGAGGGCCAGCTCTGCTTTCTGACGGGAGGGAAGCATAAAGATGGGTAGGACTTCTTTGGCTCTCTACTTCTTCAATTTTGAAAGTGGAGGGGAAAAAAATGCATGCCCCAAATCTGGCTTTTGAGGCGCTTAGATAATGTAAAAATCCTGTGTTTGACCAGCACTTTCAGCAGTTCAAAAGTAAGTGTCTTAGAAACGACACATTGTTTTATCAGTTTGTAACTAATGTTCTTTGAGTTGTGAGACAGAAGAAAACTAGCCAACAGTCACATTTCCTTTACGGGAACCTTTTCCGTTTACCCCATTCATCACAGGCACAGTCCCTCACTGAGCGGAAACTTGACTGAAAACTGGCCTCTAGCAGGCCCCTGCTCATTGTGCAACGCAGGCATATTTCTAACATGGTAACTCCTGCTGTGAAATGATCCAGGGATGGGCGCCAAACTAGAGATTAACTTATGCTGTACCTTGTGGGCCCCCAGAGAACCAAATGGTATGTTGGCCTCCACTAAGAGAAACTTGTAGATGTCCTTACTTTCCTCTCTCCAACCCACCCCACTGGTCCGTTTCTAATAGTAAACACATTCCTGTTGAAACAAAATTGAGTACAAACTACACTTGAGCTGATACAGCTAAGTTTACAAAGCCACGCACACCCTGATCCTAGCCCATTTGTTATGTTCTTTACTATCAACATAACACATTTAAATCTGTTAATTCCTGGAGAATACTTTGAGGGAAGGGAAATAATTTGTAGACTGATAAACAAAACTTTTGCAAATATGAAATATTTCATTAAACCCTTATGGCATTCCCCTAAGTGCTGATATTTCATTACTGAGATGCCAGTAAAGATGACAGAGTGTTAGGAAATATTTTAATTTATTGTTTCATTGTGTGCATATAGTATAGTGTTAGGAGTTTAGTGGATTTGCTGGTTTGCCCCTGTTGATATGCCTTGTAGCCTCCCTGGCTACGTAGAAGCATGCAAGTAACTTTGGGATTGAACTTTGATGAAAAACAAAAAGTGATTAATTTCCTGGCTGACTTAGCTCAGGATCCCTTTGTCTCAGCCTTCAAGATGCTGTCTTGCCCCATATAATTCCACTATTTTTTTCAAGTTGCATTTGCTGATAGAGGGAAGCTGGTTGCAGAATGAAGGCTGTGCTTTACTTGAGTTTGTATCATTGAGGCTGATGCCAGCTTTGTTTGCCTCCTTCAGGCACCATTGGCTCCAAACATCCCCACTGTGTCTTTGCTTTTTTTTTTTTTAATTGAAGCATAGTTTATTTGCAGTGTTGTGCCAACCTCTGCTGTACAGCAGAGTAGTATTTTAAAATACTGTTTTCCTTTAGGGTTTATCCCAGAAGATTGTGTAGAGTTACCTGTGCTATATATACAGTATGACCTTGTTATTTATCCATTCTAAATGTAATTGTTTGCATCTACCAATTCCCAATTCCCAGTCCATCCATCTTCTCACCACCCCTCCTTGGCAACAAGTCTGATCTGTGTCTGTGAGTCTGTTTCTGTTTTGTAGATAGGTTCATTTGTGCAATATTTTAGATTCCGCATATAAGCAATATCATATGGTGATAACATATGGTATTTGTCTCTTTTTCTGACTTCACTTAGTATGATAATCTCTAGCTGTATCCATGCTGCTGCAAATGGCATTATTTCATTCTTTTTTAATGGCTGAGTAGTATTTCGTTGTACATATGTCCCTTATCTTCTTTCTCCATTCATCTGTCAGTGGACATCTCGGTTGTGTCCAAGTTTGGGCTGTCATAAATAGTGCTTCTGTGAATCCCTTTGAGTCTTAACTCTGAATTTGAGTCACTCATGTGAGCCAAGATGTTGATTCTATTTTCAATAGTTCTTGATGGAAGGGGACATGCAGATGTTGGAATGGTGACTTTTTGAATGTTGCTCTTTGCTTTCTAAAAAACTTTTAAAATTTGAAGCATAGTTTATTGACAGGGTTGTGTTAGTTTATGGTATACAGTGACATGATTCAGTTATTGACGTTTGCTCTCTGACTTTTCATGAGATATGAGAAAGTGAATGAAGTAAGTTAGATACCATAGGGAGTGCTTCCTTCTCCCTAGATATGTTCTACTTTGCTCAGTAATGCTGTGTGTTTGGTAGTCCTATACTGTTGGGTGAATAATGAGTTCTGTAGCAGTAAAGTGAGAGTATAGAACTAGGTAGTCTGTGTTTTCTTCTGAATTATTTCTGGCCTGGGGAGAGTGGGCCTATGTGTCTGCCTCAACTCAATCCAAAAGTCTTTGAGATACCCTGGTTCCACATTACCTGAAGCAGTGCTGAATGGCGAGTCAAAATATGAAAAGTTACTGAGTGATCTGCCTGGATGTTGCTTGAAATTCCTGCATGATTCATGGTATTTCAGTAGTATGTTATTTTGGGAGTAGTATTAGGAGGCCAAAGAGTTCTTAACTTTATGGCGCCGTCAAACATAATCCAAAGAAGTTTGATCATAATAATGTCATTTAAAAAGTCACCCTTCAGTCACTTTAAATGGACACCTGTGCTCCAGTTTCCACAATGCTTCCCCCCGTTCCCTATCATCTTGTTGATGTTAATTGCCTGATCCTGTAGACATCCATGTTGGTGACTCCTGATACTGAGCTTGGAGAAGCTGAGTAAGAATGTTCTCATCCTCTTTCTCCAAGGTCTCATGAATAACAGACATCCCTGTTGCTTTTAGAACTTCGTGAACTTTTATATTTCTTTCCTCTTCCCTCCTCCTTTCTTTCTTTTGTCCTTCTCTGAAAGCGTTATTGATGGAATAGAGAGGGCAGCCATGATGGAAAGATGAGCGAAAGAGAGTTCTTAGGGCAGAAAATTCAGAATGGTTGGTGTTCTACTACATTTTTAGGAAGGGATAGAGAGAGACTTTGTTTGATTTTTCAGAATTTAAAATACTGAGTACCCTTTGCTTTCTGACTTTAATTGGAGATGATTATGATCATAATTATTGAACATGAAGTACAAACTTCTAGGCATTCTGCTTGATGCTTTCTTTATATACATGATTTCTAATCAGTTGAGGCTCAGAAGTTAAGTGCTCTCCTGAGTTTTCATAACTGGCTAGTATAATGGCAGCCTGTCTGGTTTCTAAATATACTTTGTTTCTGCTGTCAACTGATTTGATGCACTTTTTATGTACAGTAGTTTTCTAACTGTTCAGTTTCCCTCTTCCCTTCATCTTGTGACAAAGATCTCTGCAGATCATTCCTTATTATTATCCTGTACAAGCTCTTTATTGGGCAAAAAAGATGGAGACATTTCTATGATGTTTATAAACAAAAAAATGGCAACAGAGGTCTCTAATTTCACTGGTTTCAGAAATGACAAGCTGTTCTTCCTACCTAAGTATAGAAGAAAACAGCAGTACAGAAGAAAACGCCTTTTCTAACCTCATTTCTCATAGCAGGTCCTGGATCCAGCTTGAGGAAGAGTCTCTAATATTTATCACCATAATCTTGATAGTTGTCTATGTTCATCTTAGAGATTTGACACCTGAGTCTCAGACAAATTAATTCCTGAGACCATTGAGAAAATGTAGTGGCAGAACTTCTCTGCATCTTGCCAGCTGCTCACTTCATTGATTTCTACGGTTTGAACACAGAAGTTCCTGTGTTCCTGTGTTCCTGTTCCAGAACAGTTCAAAGCTGTTCTCAGACTTTGCCTTCCCCAGTGGAGTCCCAGTGTTACTGATTCCTTAAGCTCATGGGTGATGTGACTGTTATCTCATCTGTAGGATGGGCTCACGTGTATCTAAGTGGCACTTTCACCTCTTCTAACAAGTCCAGCCTCATGTGGGCTTTGGAATCCAGAGTGTGAATTTATGATGTCTGTGTGTATGCATTTTGACCATTTCACTGCTGCTGATTTTTCATGAAGGATTAACAATAATCATAGCTGCTATTTATGATCATTTACTATGTTCCAATCTGTTTGTATGAAAATTAAATGAGTTATTACATCAACCTTACGAAGTGGCACTCAGCATCTACACTGAAACTCTGAAAGTTCTTCCAGCTTGAAGGTCCTTTCCTAGAAAGGATTTGTGACATGACCTTGTTTCTGGACTGACCCTTGCCTTTGATCTCTCCTTGGGTGAAATATCAGTCCTTAAGAGCAGTGTACCTTAGCAGCAGAAATTGCTGAAGAACTAACGTACATAATGACTTTAAGTAACCATTCATTGGATGAAATGCAACACACCTCTAGGCAGAAGAACTGAATAGAAATGACTGAGTAGCTGTGAGTCTTCCTTGGGTTGAATCCTACTTGTGTTCAGTTCAGTTGCTCAGTCATGTCCAACTCTTGGCGACCCCATGGACTGCAGCATGCCAGGCTTCCCTGTCCACCACCAACTCCCAGAGCTTGCTCAAACTCATCTCCATTGAGTCAGTGATGCCATCTAACCATCTCATCCTCTGTCGCCTCCTTCTCCTTCTGCCTTCAATCTTTCCCAGCATCAGGGTCTTTTCTAAGGAGTCAGTTTTTCTCATCAGGTGGCCAAAGTATTGGAGCTTCAGCATCAGTCCTTCCAATGAATATTCAGGACTGCTTTCCTTTAGGACTGACTGGTTGGATATCCTTGCAGTCCAAGGGACTCTCAAGAGTCTTCTCCAACACCACAGTTCAAAAGTGTCAAAGACCTGCGTGTGTGGTCTTGAACAAATTATCTAAACCTTTCTGAGCTTCAGTATCTCATCTGAAACTGTGATCATAGTAACACTGTAACTTGGTTAATAGGATGCTGATGGCAACTATTGTGATAGTTAAATGTGGGACTGGAGGTACAATGGCAGTGGTAGATGACTTATCAATAACTGAGGATCAGCATGTTTAGTTCACTTTAAGTCAGTGGCTGTTGATGTATATTTTTTGGCAGTGAAGTTTTTTTAATATAAACCATGTATCAATATAAAAGAAAAATATTCTGTGATTAATGTCATAATGTTCCCAAAAGCATCGCTTTTAACATTTTGTGATATAAGTGTGATGCTCTTATTTCCATTACTGCCTGTTAAGGAAAATATTGCTGCTGATGTGATTTTAAGAAAAAAATCTGATATGAGAAAACATCCTAGGAGTTAGGGCTCCTTAAGTTTGTCCTGTGAGATACTGCATTTCAAAAATTTTTATTGCCAAAAAATGAGAAATTTCTTTTTTTTTATTTTGAAATGCGGAAGCATTTTTTAAATACTCTTAAGGCATTTATTTATTAAAATGTTCTCTGCCAAGATTTCACATTAACTTAAAATTCAAACCAGTCTTTACATTTCTCTACTGAGGTCTCCACCTTCTCCAGCTATCAGTGCTACCAGCATCCACAAAGTGAGCCCCATGGCCAGCCTCTTTGTTCCCTGGGTGAACCAACTAGATGTTAATACTGCTCTGCTACAAGGGAAACGCTCCTAACTCAAACTTATTGGAAAAGGAGTGAAACTTCTGCAAAGTGCACTTTAAGAAGAGGTACTTTTTGCTTATGAAAAGAAACCAGTGAGTCCTCTAAGAATAATAAAAGGGAGTATTTTACAGTTAAGCACATGATTTGGAGTGAAGAATTCGGATGTTGCTCTGCTGGTCCAGGCTATTAATACTCTTCCTGTTCCTCCTGTGGGCCCCCTTCATCAGGTATCACGAAGCCTTCGTCTGTGGCGTAGAGAATGTCCACGATCCTCTGTAGCACAGGGTTGTTCTCCCCCTCGTTCTCCTGGCAAATCAATTCAATGTTCCTCAGTTTTCCAAAATAGAAGTCTCTCTCCTTCTCCGAGTCTTCAACAGTAAGCTTCAATACGTTGACCTGCTGCATCAATTCAGCTGCTTCCTCATCTCCATTCCCTACACCAGGATTCTTCCGCACCACACCCGGGCCAGCCTTAGGGGTTGCAGTAGTTCTGTGTGTTTCTATGGGCCTCTCTGGAGCTGCACTGCTAGAGCTGAGAGGTTTCTTCGGTTTGTTCAGAGCGGGAGCAACAAGGGAGGGGGCCACTGCAGTTTCTTGACCTTGTCTGGCAGCTACAGGGTCATACTCTTTTCCATCATAGTTTGCATCAAAAAACTTCTTGAACCACTGAACGAATTCAAAATTGTCCTGAAACTTTCCTTTTACTAATTTGTCCACAGGAATTATTTTGTCAACACCCATCCTTTTAAAACCTGCTTGTAGTATTTTGAAGTTCTGGATGTATTCATGTTCTAGCTTAGCTTGGAACTTCACTTTCTTCAAGGCAATGGAGCCAGGGAACAACATGTCCATAAACTGACAATAGGCAGCCCCTGAGCACAACTGTTCAATCTTTGTCAGATTCAACTGCAGAGACTCATTGATCCAGGCCAGCATGTCATGTCGACTGAGGTTATCGCTGGTGACCGACGTTGAGTACACGTTCACTGCCGTCTTCGGCTCTCGGCTGGACCGCGTCCGCTTCCCGTACCCCGAGAAATTTGTTGAAATACAACTTTATATATGTAGCTGTGGTTTTTATAAATTTTAATAATACTCACTGAGCACCTTTCAAATATGAAATGCGCTAGAAATAAAACCTGTAATAATAATAGCAGCTAACATTTATTGCATATTACTATATGCCAGATACTCTAGTTGGCATATACCCTAGATTATTTAATACTTGCATCGATTCTGTTCTCAGATGATTTACTGTTTAGTTAGAAAATAGAATTTGTAATGTAAAGACTAGATACCAGGCAGTTTAAACTAAGTCCCTAATATTACCCAGATACTGATGAATGGAAAGATTCTGTGAGTGTTTGCATTTTAAACTATCTCCTTTTAATGGAGCTTGCAAATTTCAGATCTTAGATCTCAACTAAGAGAATTCTCAATTTTCTCAGATGTTCTGATTGTCTTAAATGTTTTTAAATGTTTTAGTTTAAATTTAGATGAAATATTTTTAAACGTTTTAGAGATTGTTTTTGACTGTCTCTAGAAGCTGCTGTGGGTGTCTCTGTAATACAGTTCTGCTTACTTGCTTACTGAGTGGGAAACTTAACCAGCAAAACTGCAAGGTTTCCATATTATGCTAGAATAATCAAGACTGACTTTACTGTAAAATGTCTCACTTGAGCTGAAAATCTGATTTGTGGTCTGTAGTAATTACCAAGGCATCTGCTTTCTCCCTTTCTTTTTTGGAAATGAAGCTGGACAAGAAACTTGTAAAAAAAAAAAAATACAGTTCTGCTTATTTGCTGTTAACAGTCTGTGTGACATGACTCCTGTCTGTTTAAAATATATGTAATACATGTAATTTAAAGTGTTAATTGAGAAAGCTGTTTCGTAGACTTGTGGATTTGTGTCATCAGTAATCTGTGTACACTGTACAGTTATTTTAGAAGTCATTCCCCAGTTACACCACTGGAGGTCAGCTTGACCCTTTTTCTCTTAAGAAAGCTCCAAGTGCTGATTATTGACAGAGGTTTCCAGTTTAGGGCTTTGCCTTAAACACATGAGTCACAATGTCACACTTATTCACAGAGCAGCTTACACAAACGTGTGTGTGTAGCTCTGTACTCATAGGCATATACTCACAGGTATGTATAGTTCTATACTGTATGTAATGTTTAATGTAATTACAGAAGCAGTATGTCATGTATTTATGTCCATAAATATACATGCGTATTCTACGTGTCAAAAGACAAAAGCCACCAGAAAACAATGCCTTTTGAAATGGATCATTCATGCTTCCTGTAATAATGGACTCAGCCAAAAGAAATTAGAGGCCTGTCACTCGTTCATTCACTATATATAAGTAAGTGTCTACTAGATGTCAGGCACTGTACTAAGTGCTGGAGGAACCAGAACAGACATGGTCCCTACTTTCTTGTAGGGAAGCCTAAAGTCCAGTTAGAGATAGATGTTGATAAAATAATCAGTGGATATAATATGATGGATGCTGTTAGGAAAAATACAGTGCTTCTCCCAGTGCTGACTGACTGTTGCTTCTGCTGAAACGGGAACTACTAAAGCTTCCACTCTTGCTTCCCTATTTTGTACAGCTTGATTTTCTTTTCCTTGGCTGCGTAGACCACTATTTGAATGTAATGTACCATTCTTAGTCATTCAGTCGCATCTGACTGTGACCCCATGGATTGTAGCCCGCCAGACTCCTCTGTTCATGGGGATTCTCCAGGCAAGAATACTGGAGTGGGTTGCGATGCCTTCCTCCAGGGGATCTTCCCAACCCAGGAATCGAACCAAGGTCTCCCACATTGCAGGCAAATTCTTTACCGTCTGAGCCACCAGGGAAGCCCAAGAATACCAGAGTGGGTAGCCTATCCCTTCTCCAGATGATCTTCCCGACCAGAGAATCGAACTGGGGTCTCGTGCATTGCAGATAGATTCTTTACCAGCTGAGCTACCAGGGAAGCGCCATTTGAACATAAGTACACGATAAATATTTTTTCAATGAACTAATAGAGTGGTAGAAAGGTGCTGACACTATACTACCTTTTTGAGCGTGACATGAAAAAGCTCTTTCTCAGTATCTACATACTCTTCTTTCATCATAACTCAATATGTACATACAACCAGGACAATTACTTTTCTCAACAAGTCAGTAACAATGACTTATATAGTCTTCGGAAGCTGTTGTGGATCATCTATATAATGTTCTGTTTATTAATACTGCTTATAGCATGACCCCTATCTGCTGCAAATAGACATAATTCCATATTTAAAGTTTTCTCACATAATTGAGAAAACATAGAACAAAGTGTTTTGTTTTGTGTTTTTTTTTTTTCCAATTTGGATGGGGCTTATAAGTTGAATCATAGGAAATTGTTGATACTTGGTCACTTTTGACTCTAAAACAGCAGTTTTGTATGGCTTAATCCAGTGTATTAGCATCACAAGGTATAGGGGTGAATGTGTGCTGAAGTGACATTCCTCTGGATGGGCTGTAGGCTGAGTTGCTCCCTGGGGTCAGCAGGGACTGAGAGACTACACTGAAAGTGTCCTAAGGCATTGCCTAAAGGATCTGTTGTTGTTAGTTCCCAAAGGATAGTGATCTGTATATTCTGTGGCAGTTGTTTTTAAGTGAGACCTATTGTTGAGACGTCTCCTGACTCTTGCTCATGTCACTTCCAGAATAATCTTGGTGAGCAATTTCCCAGCCTTCAAGCAATCCATGAAAAAAAAAAATTTCTGACAACTGTTTATCCAACTTAAATTAGTATTTTCTGGTCTAGTGAACAGGCTAAAGGTATCATGATTCTTCCTAAGTGAGCCCAAACTGATGTTTTACTCCCTAAAAAATGAATAATGCTGCCCCACCATTGATCATGTTGGCCTCTGTAATGCAGGTCTTTGCCGAGTTATTTGTATTTTGGCTCCCTCATAGACCTTTCATAGTAAAACGTTCACTTCTAAAATTAGAAGTTACAAGAATATTATATTGTGGTACAGACACGTTCAAAGGCAAATGATTAGAAGATTAGGGAGGGAAGTGAGTTAAACATCTTAAGTTACAGTTATTGCATGTCTTTTTCTTAAACAAATGTTTTGTTGACTATTTCCTTTACCTCTTCCACAGACAGCAGTTTTTTTTGGTTAGGTAAATGAAATTTTAAAACTAAGATATGATCTGTCACTCATTAATAAATAATCTGGAGGTTCTTTTGACTTTTTAAAAATTCATTTTCAATTAGTCCTGCTGGAAATTTATCGATACTAAAATCTGACCATATTTTTCCTACTTTATGCTTGTAATTCTCAACTGCATCATATTCTAACCCCCTTAGGTAATGAAAATCTGTAATTCTTTTCATGCAGAAAAGGGTTTTTCATTTTGATATTTTCAGCACAGAAGATGACATTCATTCCAGTGTTTATATATTGATAATACAGAATCATTTTTTTTTTTCCTGTGAAGTTCCCACATTCTAGAGTAGTGTCTCAATCGTGAGGCTTGATTATTGCCAAAAACAAATGGAAACTCCTTTGCTTTTGCTATAAAATAATGGTGGATGGGCCTAAGACTGAGGAGGGGAGAAAACAAGATTGCGTTACAAATCTGGCAACATCAGCCACACTAGTAAAATCAAATCCAATGTTGTTTTATGACTGAATTTATGTGAGTGCCCAGGATCAAAGGGCTCGAATCCCACTGGACCACAAGGTCCATAGTTCATGGCAAAAACTCATCAAAAAGAGCATTTTAGTCGTTTCAGCTTTTCATTTTAATCAGCCACAGTCATAAAAGAGCCTTTAGGTGTCCAAAAACATTTTGCAAGATCAAGAGGTTGTTTTCTCGCTCGTAGAAGCAGCTTTCTTATTGGATCCATATAACGCCTGTGGCCTTAGCGTGTCAAAGGGCCACCCCCTCCACATTGTCTGCCCTTGTGGGATGGTTTCTTCTGGTTCTTCTAACTGTGTGTTATGTGACAATAAATTACGGTGTCTGACGGAAGGACCGTAAAATTTTCACACCATCTATCAAGCTATTTCAGCCATTTAAAATTTGGCCCCTGACAGCAAGCCAGGTACTTTGTAATGTTTAGACAAAAACAGAGGCAACTGCCAGCATCTTGACAAGTGTATAGAGACAGCTCTGCACAGGAGAAAGAGCACAAGGCTTGGGAGTCAGACCCAGTCTTGAAGGCTTAGCCTGGATATATTGTAGGGTTGTGGCTTTGGACAGTCTGTAAAATGGAGATGCTATCACCATGGTGGTGCTCTGACTATATAGGGGAATGGTTATGGAGTTGATCTCCTGCAGTAAGAACAGACATGCTCTGGGCATAGGTTATGTGGGCAACCAGTTTGAGCAGCCTGGCACTGTCAACAGGAGACCCGAGTAGGTAAAGGGAAGAGTCTGGCTGGAGAGCAGCAAAGGGATGAGAAAATGGTCCTGAGAATGTGGGAGAGGGTGAAATCAGGGACCCAACAGGCTAAATTAGCTCTAGGGGTAAAGGGGGAGCTTCTTTTGCTTTCTCTCAAAATTTTATTTATTTTAAAAAATTGTTTGGAGTATAGTTGCTTTACAATGTTGTATTAGTTTCCACCAGACAGCAGAGTGGCTCAACCATATATATAGTACATATAGTGGCGGGAGGGGCACTTCTTTTAAGACAAGAGGAAAATAGAGATTGAATGCCTTTGTCTCTAGATTATTAATGCCTCTATTTCTTTGCCTTTTTTTTTTTCCTTTTTCTTTTTAAATTTTGGCCACTGTACCTAGGAAAGGAAACTGAGACTCCTGGTATTTTTTCACCCAGTCCCACCTCTCACCTTCTGTCTTACCCTCTATCATCTTTCCTGCACTTTCTCTCCTTCGTTGTTCCCTTTTGGGCAGGTGCCTTCCCCCATTTGTAATAATATACTAGGCTCTCCTCTACTTGATAATCTCTTCCCTGACCCCTGCATCTTGGAGTTTCGATCAGTCCTCCTGATGGCACAGTTTGCAAACACGAGTTACATGTTTCAGGTCCTCTGCCGCTTGCCTTCTACTGCTCGTACCGAAGAGGCTGAGACCACAGAGAAGTGGTCGTAGTCCTGGTTGCCTCTGGGTCTCCATTGGCCTTGACCCTCGCGTGTCAGCGTTGACATCCTCAGTCTCTTCCTGAAACATCTAAGACAATTAACTCTCATTTTTCCCTCTTCATCTGAATGTGTCACTGCCTTATCTCTGTCTCTGCAGCAATCCTAAATGTGGTCCTCCGAAAGGTGGCCTTGAGTTTCCTGGCTTCCTGTTTGCTGTGTTTAGAGATTTCATTAATTACTGCAAGTTTATATCTATGTAAAGGCTTTTCAGACCTGTTGTTCAGATTCAAGTGTTTACTCTAGTTCTAGCTCCAGGAAAGTTCTAGTTTTTGCTGGAATCCTAGACTGGGAAATGTCTTTAGTATAATTTTTCAAAGTCTCAGCATCAATCCCAGGGTTGAAAGGACTCATCTCCTTGTCCGCTTCTGACCTCCCCCTACACAATGTATTCAGTAAACACAGCACAGGACAGTCTTTGCTTAGCTGTCCTATTTACAATTCCACTGTTCTTAAAGTCCAGGCTAGAAATCTTGGGTGCATCTTTGCAGCTCCTGCATCCTCAGCTTCTGCATCCAGTTGATTGCCAAATGATGCTGATTTTTATCTCCATGATCCCTTGACACCTTCCCATCCTTGTCCTGATTTATCTTATCTTGCCTATATTCAGGCCATACTATGAATTTTGCTTAGAGATTATTGTTTCTCTCTTGTTGTTCAGTTGCTAAGTCGTGTCTGACTCTTTCAACCCCATGGACTGCAACACACCAGGCTTCTTCTTCTTTACCATCTCTCAGAAGTATGCTCAAACTCATATCCATTGTGTCAATGATGCCATCCAACCACCTCATCCTCTGTCACCCCCTTCTCCTCCTCCCCTCAATCTTTCCCAACATCAGGGTCTTTTCTAATGAGTCATTTCTTCACATCAGATGGCCAAAGTATTGGAGCTTCAGCATCAGTTCTTCCAATGAATATTCAGGACTGATTTCCTTTTGGATGGACTGGTTTGATCTCCTTGTAATCCAAGGGGCTCTCAGGAGTCTTCTCCAGCACCACAATTCGAAAGCATCAATTTTCTCATACATACCTTTAATGGCTCACTATTGCTAATTAAGTTGAGTTTAAGTCCTTGACATGGTATTTAAAAGACTTTCTGAAGTCAGATTCTGTCTTACAATTTTAGTTAGCTTGCTCTACTCTTTTCCAATACTTTCCCATCACTCTGCCTTTTTCTTTCACTTTGATTGCTCACACTGTGCCCCACTACCTTGCCAATCCTTTGTGGCCCAGCAAGAGTTCTTGATATACATGAAACTTTCATATCTCTGACTTCCAAAGGCTCCCTCTTTTGAAACCTTAGGCTCTTTATCTCAGACTTAGGCATTGGCAAACTCTGCTATTATAATCATGAAAGCAGAGGTTCTAGCCCCTTCCCTCCAACCCCAGTAACAAAGCCCATGATAGACAAAAAACCTTCAATGAACAGCAAACAGTTGAATCTTCCATCACAGTGACACATGCATTAATGCATAAATTAACCACTGGTTGATTTTCTTTTTCTTCCTCTGTAGTGGAAACTGGGTTCAAACCAAAGTGATTTTACAGGCAGTATTTTTCAAATTCAAAGACATAGGAGGACTCAAGTAGGAAAACTGTTCCCACTAGGATTCTTAAAGATAGTTTCAAAAGTTTATGACTTTCTACTGGAAGAATGGTGTTTATTTCTCATCGTCTTAAATGAACATTTATCAGACGTAGTATGTCTAGACAGGTGATTTGATCATTTGTAATAGTTTAGGTGAAAGCAAAATGAACTCATTTGAATTTTTGGTAATTTGTAAAACCCTTTCCTTTTATAGATGAGTCTGAAAGCCTGAAAGAACTGATCTTTGAATCAAGCTTAATGCTTTCCAGCCCTTTCTTCCATAATGCCCTTAAGGGAAAAACATGCTCCCAACAGGACAAGGTTCCTTATACCAAGGAAGCTGATCACCCATTGAGACTCACCTTCTAGATGCTACTTACTAGCAGTAATAGAGCCCAAGCCCGTGAAGGCAGCTGATAGATACACCTTGACTGGGAGTCAGGTATTTTCTCAATCCAGTGGTCCATCAGTTAATCCATACACAGAGTGCTCTGCTAAAAGCAGAGCAAGTGTTAATTCAAATTTGTGATAGGCAGTATAAACATTGTATATTCCACAATGGTGTGTGGTATCAAGCATATGCTATTTGAGATTTAACAGCTTGTTCAAAACCAAAATCTTTAGGCACATGAACAAAATTAAACACCATTCTTTTAGAAATGTACAAATCAATTAGCGGTAAATAAGGCCACCTCTTCCAAATATTTTCATTCAATTTTAACTTTTTAAGTTGTTTGCTTTTTAAGTTCAGAAGGTTGTCTAATACTTTTTTCTCCTGTCTTCATTCCTTATCTCTGCAAGAGGTAAGAGTTGCATTCAGGATTGATAAATATGAGCTTGAGAAGATTTTATTATTTTCGGATGAGATAGTCTAGTTTTGTGAGATGGATCATTGTGTTCAGATGGACTCTGTTCTATTATAACTTGAACTCAAATATTGGACTCCTACAGCATCACTCATTCTTTGCTCAGTAGCAACCTAATTACCAAAATAATAATAATGATGATGATGATAGTGATAATAATAAAGGTTGAGACATAGAGGCTACCAGCTGTCAGAAATACCTCTTGGAGTGATTTTACATTTTTTCCTCTGAAACCTGCAACCATGCACCACCCATACCAAAGGATTTTTAAAAACACCGTAACTGTGAATGGCCGTTGTAAGTATTGCTAGTGGATTTTACATGGCTAACTGCCTTCTCCTGCCCGCACCCCCTGGCCCAGATTTTAAAACCAATTACACCCAGAAGTAAAGTTAAATATTTCCTCTTTTATGAGATCTCAATTTTTAGTACTGGATTGTTAACTGTTTCCTTATAGTTACATCGTGTTTGGATATAATTCGACATTTTTAGTCTTACCTGTGCTGTGTTGATAGCAAAATCTGAAAAACATATGAGAGAAAAAAATATAAAAAAGAAAATGATTCAAAAGAAAATAGGCATTTGCTTTTACATTTGGCAACTACAGTTGAGGTCAGAGTATGTATGTTTAACAAAGTAAATTTGGACCAAGAAAAATGATCTTTGCGTCAATCTCTATAAAAATCAAAATTCCTTCCTTTCAAACACCTCAACCATTCTAATCCATTTCATATGTGTATTAATTTTATGTTCAAGGACATGCAATCACAAAGCTTTCCACTGCTCTGAAGTGCAGTGAAGGAAAGGTGATGGTCCAACACTGAGACTCCTAGTAATCTAAATATTTAGAACGTAAGTATTTTGTAATTATTTAGAATGGATAACTGGTGTAGATACTTGAGCCGCTCATTTTTTCACGAAGGGTGCATGGCACAAAATTGGCACGCGTAAGCTCTTGTAGCAGACAGATTGCATGAGACAGCAGCGTGTTCATGAAATACTGTAGCAGGTATGTGGTCTGATACAGATGTTATATAGCTGGTCCTATATCATCTTAACCTTCATATTTAGTTATTAACTTTGGAATGACTTATGTAGAAATTATGTATGCATTTTTAGGTAAGTTTGCCCCTGTCTTTTCACACTTTAAATTGGAATAGCTGTAACATTTAACATGGAAAAATTCTTGGAGAGAAAAAAATTAGAGTCATCTATAAACCTGTGTCAAACTCAATTCAAAGTGACATTTAAACTTTGCGTAGAGTAGTTAAACATTTATTTTGAAAACGATTCATGAATTATGTTCCACGTTTGATCAGCTAGGAAATAAGACTACTGATTTAAAGCTGTATCTTCCAATTACTGGAAAAAACTGAAAATGTAATTCTTGTGACAATTATCCTTTCAAAAAGCACAAATTACAGAGATGAGTATCAGTCAAAAGTAATATAGTTTAATCTAAGGGGGAGAATGCAGGAAGAAAACAAGAATGTGGTTTGTCTGTATTCCAGGAGAAAAGAATCAAGTCAAAATGAGATCTGATCCTTTCCAAGTTATTTTGTGTGCATCATACTTGAGTGTAATTTCACATGCATCTTGACGTTCCAAGTATCATTAAACATCTAGTAATCAGAACAAATGTTCTGCCAAATTCCATTTATTATCTTAACTGTTTAAGGCTTTGAGCACCCCAGATTTCTAAATATATAATTAAAATCCATATTAAAAAAATAAACCTAGATGGGGGATTTACATTTTTCCTAATTCATGTTTACACAAAGAAGAAATCTGTTTTTAAATATTACATCAGATCTTCGTGAGCTCAAATAAATCAGTGTGATACTTTGCCAAAACCTTCCAAAAATGATGAGTATTGATGCCCTGTGGTCAGGAAACTTCCTTTGTGGAGTTTTAGAATTCTCTAGTTACTCAAAATGAATGTTATTTTGGATCTCTCTGCTTTCAAAGGTATGGAGCTTAGGTGCTACAGATGAACTTTATCACTTGTATACTGTCAGTCCATTTACATCCTCAATTGCACACATTCCGAATGTAGAAAACACAGTTTTAGAAATTCCTGCCTCTTTCAAGATGGATCTGTGACTGGAGAGGTTCTGTAAGTCTTGACTGCTTATATAGCCATCCCTTAGTATCTGAGGGATTGGTTCCAGCACCCCTTCAAAATCCACAGATGCTGAAGTCCCTTATGTAAAATGGTATAGTAAACTCAGTCCTCCAGATCCATGGGCAGATACCCGGGGATAACTATATAGAAACTCAAAAAAGAGGCCTAGCCATTATGAAGAATAAACTGGTCACCCACATTATTATGGGTGCTGTCTCAAGGTTCTTTTTTGTTGATCAAGGCATTTCTATGGACCCTCCGACCGTTTTGGTGTGTGTCCCCATAAAGGAAGACGAGAAAATAACTCATAATACTTGGATACACATGGAATAAAACATGTTTGTGGGTTCCTCAGTTATTTTGAAATGGAGATTTGTTTGGAACTATAAAAATCCTTTACTAATAATAGGTATTCACAATGATGGCATTATGAATGCTTTTGGTGCAGAACGTTTGTTCTGACTCACTTGGGGTCAGTACAGTTGTCAGCTCTCATCAAGGCCCTGTGTGTATTATAAGAAAACTCAATCTGGAGGTCCACTGAATGAAAGAAACTTACCAGGTCTGAATGGAGATGTACCTGTGACATTGGATTTACTAGTGCTTATGAATTTCATGAGAGTTGTTGGAAAGAACGTGGTCTCCATCAGCTCTGCCCTTGTCAGCTAGGACATCACTGAGGGTTTAATAGCAATGATCAGACACATAAGAAGGTTTGTAATCATGTATGTCGATAGGCTTTCTGTAGGTACTAATCAGTAGTTCCTCCCCTTTGTCTTCCTTTTGGTAGCTGACCATAGTAAGCACGGGCACAATAGCTTTAAGGACTTCTGAGAGTCAGTTGTGTGTGTGCATGTGTGCCCGACTCTTTGTGACCCCGCAAACTGTAGCCTGCCAGGCTCTTCTATCCATGAAATTTTCCTGGCAAGAATAGTGGAGTGGGTTACCATTTGCTCCTCCAGAGGATCTTCCTCACCCAGGAATCGAACCCACGTCTCCTGTATTACAGGCAGATTCTTCACCACTGAGCCACCGGGGAAGCCCTCGAGTCAGGAATCCTGAAAAAGGCATGCCTTCCTTCATTCAACAGCCATCTGAGGCCCTACAGGCCAGGCTGTACTTATGTTTCTAGGAATGCACTGGGGAACAAGAGAGACAAAAATGTGAGCCCTCATAAAATGGACATACTTAGAGGATGGAATGGGGAAAGAAGGTAGGTAGAAAAATCACAAAGGTAGAAAGAGAACTATGGAGCGATATTGTCAAAGAAAACAAGAGAGGCCATTTTTAAGTTCAGCTGCAAAGTCATAGTGGAAGAATGAGGACAAATCCACTGAACTGGGTAACTTAGGAAGCCATTAGTGATTTTGCCAGCATTTTCAGTAAAATGGTGGCAACCTAAGCCAGGTTTTTGAGAAATTACGCAAAGGTATTATAAAAATGTAAAGTAGCTAGCTGCACGTGTTTTAGAACGATGTTTGTCAGTGAACGTAATGGGAGATTTTTTTCTTGAAGAGGGGGACAGAGTTAAGGCAGTTATTCTGATTTTTGTTGTGGGGGGGGTTAGTTAGAGGGGAAAACAAAGGAGAACTTGAGCACTTTTCAAGTAGGGGGTAAAAGGTAAAAGAAGTATTTATCAATGAATATGTTTAAATTGCTTGAGAAAAATCTTGGCATAAACATCAGTGTATCTTGTATGTAAGTGATAGCCTAACTTTTATTGTATGATACAATGCTGGTTTATTTTTCTGTGCATTCTCATGGTATATGGATCCCACATAATGCAGTTTATTTAGAAGAGAGGTTGACTTTAACCACATCAAAGGTCATTTGAACATAGATTATATATTTACCCATGGGGAGCTGTATGGGTTACGTTAGTAGTTTCCAACTGACAGATTGCTGTAAACCTAACTAGTTGCTGTTAATTCTATCCAGTGTCTCAAAACTCTACATTGTTTTTTGGTCAGTGTATTTCTTAATTTGTTCAAAACATATTATTTAGTTTCTTTTATGTCCCGTGAAAAATACATTAGGAAGAAAGACAGGTTATATCATCCTCATTTTACGGAATAGGAACCTGGAGGATGATATTCAGCTTACAAACACTGATAGAATAAAAGGCCTCCTGTGTCTTGGAGACCCACTAGGTATAGGAAGAAACTTCTAATTGCACTGTGTAACAGACTATCTGTATTGACAGACGGTTTCTCTGCAATTAAAGGAAAAAAAGAAAACTGTCAATCTATTGCTTAAAAGAAAATGAAAATCCAAGGCAATACTTTGATCCTTGCCTTAGAGACTGGCTCATGAAAAACATAAAACTCACATGGTAGCCTGGGAATCAATGGTTAAGTACTTTTTTCCTTACATAAGTAAAAAAAACTTAGAACCCTGTTTCCTTGGACGTGCTTATTAATAAACTGCTATGAGGAAGTTGGACTCCTTATGAATAATGAGATAGAAAGTAGGCTGAGCGAAAGCGCCAGAGATGTTCAAGTGTTCAAAGCGCCACCGTGTTCAAGGCAGCATGACATCCTGCCTAGAACTGTGAGCTGTCAGTCATTCATTCTCCACTGGCCATGTGCTTACAAGCTGCAAGTTTCCAACGCTGCTGAATGTGGCCGTCTTGGATGACTGCCACTCACTCCCTCCTAAGCCTGACCTCTGGAGAGAAAGCTCTGGAAATTGGGCCATAGAGGTGAAAATTCTGTAGAATTGGTAAAAAAAAAAAAAAAGTTAAACTTTTGTCTTAGAAAACTTGGACACTTGTGTCTTGCTAAGACGTAGGCAACTCTTTGGACATTTAGGGGACTCATTTCCCTCTACTGTCTGTCATCGCCTGTTTTCTTAAAAGATAACGATTTGGTTACAAACAATCTTGTTTGGAAGTCCAATTAATGAGTGAAATTTTTGTAATGCATTTATTTTGCAGTTTTAAATCTATAGAAATGTGTGCATATGACTTGCCATAATGTCTGTCTTCAAGATGGCTTTTTCATTGAGATAGAATTTTACGTACAATAAAAATTACTCTTTATAGTGTATGAGTTTTGACAAGGCATGCAGTCACATAACCAAACCACAACCAAAGCATAGAACATTCTCATCACCATAGAAGATGCCCCTGTGTCCTTTAGAAGATGCCCTTGTGTCCTTTAGAAGACAGCTCCTCTTTCAAACTCAGAACCCTGTCCCCACTGCTGATACTTTTTCTGCCCTTACAGCTTTGACTTTCCCAGAAGGTCAAATAGATGGAATCATGCAGTTTGTAGCCTTTTGAGCCCAGCTTCCAGCAGGTAACCTAATACCTGTGAGACTCACCCGTGTTGCACCTCCCAGTGGCCCATCCCTTTGTTTTGGTTAAAATCCCACTCTGTGCATGTACCACAGTTGGTTAACCTTTCAGTAGCTGCAGAGCATTTGAGTGGCTTTCAATTTGAGGCAATGCGTTAGTCTGCATACTTCACAGAAATTGAACTGATAGGGTATATATATATATATAGAGAGAGAGAGAGAGAGAGAAAGAGATTATAAGAAATTGGCTTAAACAGTCATGAAGCCTGATTAAGTCTCAAGATCTGTAGGGTGAGTTGGCAGTCTTGAGACCCAGAAAGACCCAATGCTGATATTTCAGTCCTAAGGCAAGAAAATTAGCTGATGTCTCACTTTAAAGGTATTTAGGCTGGACAAATTTTTCCTTAATAATGTCAGCTTTGTATTCATTCAGCTTTTTACCTGACTGGATAAAAGAGAGAGGACTCACTCAGTCTGACTCTTTGCTACCCTATGGACTGTAGCCTACCAGGCTCCTCCATCCATGGGATTTTCCAGGCAAGAGTACTGGATTGGATAAAACCTACCTGCATTAGGGAGAGCAGATTACTCAGGCTACTGATTGAATTGTTAATCTCGTCCAAAAACACCCTCACAGAGGCACCTAGAATAATATTCAGCCAAATATCTGATCACCCCATGGCCTAGTAAAATTAACCATTACAGGCAATTGAAAATAAAGCTGTTAAAATGTTTGCATATAGATTTTCATGTTACCATACGTTTTTATTTCACTTGGGCAAATAGCAGTGAGATTATTGGGTGATATGGAAAGTGTGTATATAACTTTCTAAGGAACAAACTGTTTTCCAAAGTAGCTATACCATTTTACATTCCTGTTTGCAAACTGAGAGTTCCAGTTACTCCACGTCCTCTGCATTACTTGGTGTTATCAGATGGGCCAGTTTACCTCTCCCTCTCTCTCTTCCTCCCTCCCTTCCAGTAAGTGTGCAGTAGTATCTCATTGTAGTTTAATATGCATTTCTCTAATGACTAACATACTGGGCATCTTTTTATGTCTTTATATATTATCCATGTATCATCTTCATGAACTGTCCCTCATATCTTTTACCAATTTTGGGACGGGGAGGTTGTTTTCTTATTTTCATTTTAATGGAGTTCTGCATTCTGGGTACAAATCTTTTGTCAAGATACATATTTTATAGTTGTTTTCTGCAAAAATTTGAGCACAGATTTAAATTTAGGGATTTTCAATGTCAACTCTTTTATTAGCCACAGCACCCAATTACTTTCTATGTTTTATTTTACTAACAAAATCTCAAAAACCACATTTTGCAAAATATATAGTTAAAAATGGAAACAGTTTTTGGAAAAAATTCCCTTACGATCCTAGGGTTGTATTCAATTAAAATAATCCCTAAGATTGAAACATGAATTGTAGGAAATTTTTACTTTACAGTTGAACCAGTTAACAATTAAGAACTGCTGGAATTAGTTTTAATCATAAGCATCACTCTGTCAGAAAGCCCCAAGTATAAAATTAAATGCTAAAATCATCTGTTACTGTGCCCATTCATGTGCTTGTCTTTGAACAATGGACTATTTTGCCAAAATAGGGTCCTATACAGAGCAGATTAGCCTGACTCTTGGCCATGCACAGTGGAATATGATGCACGTGTGCCATAGAATATACTTACATGTATATGTGTGTGTGTGCTTAGTCTTGTCCGACTCTTTGCAACCTCAAGGACTGTAGCCCACAGCTCCTCTGTCCATGGGATTCTCCAGGCGAAAATACTGGAGTGTGTAGCCATTCGCTTCTTGTGTATGTACCAACCTGAATTTAAAGCAAGGAAGGGGGAAAGAAAGGAAAGGAGAAAGACCAGTACAAAGTTATTACTTTCCTAATCAGTGAAACATTTTCAGATCATCTGAATAGATTCAGAAAGATGTCAGAGAAAACTTTGTATTTCAAAGGCTCTAAAAAACAAGCAAACCAAAAAACTAAGTACGTTAGTACTAGGTATGCTGGTGGTATCCACATATGTAGGTTTTGATGTAGCTATATGTATTTTTTAAATCCATTGTTTTTAAGGTTATTTTAAAATACCCCTTTAAAATTAAAAAAAAAAATACAACCCCCTCTCCCACCCCCCAAAAAGCAACTGTTTGCAGAACTGCTGAAATACTGCCATGGATCCCTAGAAACCTGGATGGTAAGCTGCTGATCTTTTTCTGACCTGTTTGTTTTACAAATGAAGAAGATGGCCAGAGATAAGCAAATTTAAGGTCATAGAACAGTCTTATGCTAAACTAAATCCAGTCATTCTGATTACTATTTTAGTGTGTGTGTGTGTGTGTTTTTTTTTTCCCCATTAGCTTGACCTGGTCTTTCCAATTGGAGCAGAAAATACTTTTCCTTGGGTCCATTACTTAGAGAAATGAAGATTATACTCAATTTTGTGAGGTCTTTTCTGGCATCTCAACTTATGTCTTGTATAATGAGTGCGTCTCTTGGCTGGGGTGAGCGATATTTGGAAATTTAAGCCATTTCCCTTCCTAGCTTCCTCAAAAGGAGGTGTCCTAGGCCAGAGCCCAGATCTTAATGAAAAACACATAAACCCTCTTGTTTGTTTTCCCTGTCGGTTAGTCTATAATTTAAAACCCATTCAATGAGAGATTTATCAAGTGACTAATCCCCGGGAAGACTGGAAGTGGCCAGGAGAAGGTGATTGTAGCCTAGGCACACATCATTGGTCATTTGTTCAGATATTAAGGTGGGAAGCCAAATACCTTCTTACTTACTCATGAAAAATACACTCAGGGAGTGGGCCCTGAAGTGACACTTTACTGGATAATGAAAGCAACACAGACAACCAGGAATATCTTTGCTGGGCAAATTGGCCTCTGTGGTCCTTGGTTTTCTTCAGTTATCAATGAAAAAGTCATGTTTGAATAAGAGTGTAAAATCCACATCAGCTCAGCTGTCCTGAAAATTAAAAACAACTCAAATACCTTTTCTCAGCTGGAATTTGAGCATCTCAAAGTCTGACTTGTTTCTGTATATATATACATTTGCAAGATTGAGCACATTGTAGATGTTCTTTAAAGCTAGATTGAAGGTTAGACTGTAGAGAGACCAGAGTCTCATCTCATTTGATATAATGAAGACTTGTTTAGTGTCTGTCTGGTTCATACAACATCACTATGAAAAGTAAGCCTACAAATAGGAAATTTATTATAACCACTCCCCTGAACTTCTTCTTGCTAGCAGAAAGCTTTCTATTACATCGGTAGAAGATGTGGAGACTAATTTTCTAATCAGTAATCCTACAGTCTTAGGCATAAATTTCACTTTTAATGCCAGAAAGAACTCAGCAACTAGCCCCTCCTTACTTGCTCCTATTTGATAATGCTATTTGACATTTTTTTCATTTCCTCTCCCTTTTCAATTGAAACAAGAACATGACAAAGTTGAGAATATGTGAAGCGAATCTAACTGAAGAACCTACTTCACAGTTAGTTACCAAAATGATACTAGTGGACACGTGGGCACTGGCCGTAGGGTGACGACGACTCCTCAACAACGAGGGAATTGAGAAAGAAACAGTAATGTGACTGCTGTGATTACTTGCAGAACCTCAATGGGTTTAGCATCTGTTGCTTCTAAGTGCATACATATTCTGGAATGTGTCATACATACCTTATTGTGCTACATGTAGCTTCATTAGTGACAATAATCACACAAGTCCTCTCTCCTGCAAGTCCCCTCTCCCTAATAGAGAAGGAATTAGTATGTTGGTTCTTTGCCTAAAAATATGCAGTCTTGGATTTGCTTATTAGATTTCAAATTATTTTTTAGAGGAAAAAACCTTGAAAGTCATTTCCAGGGATGTCCCAAGGTATATCCGTTCTGTGGCTTACACCAATTTAGTGATATTAATAACTTAGAAATAAAACATTATTAGAATCCCCCATGAGTCATGATTTTATTTCTTCTGTTTCACAAGAATGATCTAGCTACAATGAGGTTTTATCTTGTTTCCCAGGTAGGAACTTGAGGACAGGTTTCAAAGATTTATCTGTTTGACTTCCTATTTCCTTAGATGACGATCCATAATTTTATTTGCTTATTTTCAGAGTATATTTCAGAATCCTGTCTGGAATAGCTATCACATTTCAGAAGTAATGCCCAACTTTATCTGAACTGCAGGCTGAACCACTGGTATGATTTCAGAGACATAATGAGTCTGCCTGACCTCCCATGTTGATATGCATTCATGAGAGCTGGGACTCTTTCTTTCCGTGGCTTAGATGGCACTGTGCTTTGCCTCTTTATTCAGCTTTCACGAGCAGAACTGTCTGTATTCTGGAAAGTGGAAGAGAAAGAGATAGGATGAAGTTGTGGCTGTGGAAATTGTTACTGTCTTAGAACTTGCCTCAAGTGATGAAGTTTCATTGTGCTTCTGTGCAGTCCCTTGGAATTGCTTTCCCCAATCTGGAAGAATTTAGAATTTCCAAAAGTCCCTGGGAAAAGTTGACTTAGATTGTATAGCAGATAACCTGAATTTTTAATGGCTCCTGGCAGCACCACTGGGAGAGGATGTTCATAAAAACAAAATGTTAATGGGTGGTTTTTGCACAGTGCTTGGCACCGCCAAGATGTCTTTCATCAGTAAGCACTTTTCCAATTCTTTTTGACAGACATATTTGTGGGGGCCAGACAAGCAAAGTCTCCCTCTGTTGTTTGGGCTTCAGGATAGTGTGTTCCTTTGATGATATCTCTGAGCAGTGGTAATGTGGAGGATATTTTTAAAAAAAATGAGAATTTGGTAGGGGAAGGGAGGACCGGTCCCTAGGGAGACTGCAGGAGTTGCCTGGAGCCCAATTCCTAATCAGATTAGAGTGACAAATACTGTTGGATTCTATTGCATAGTTCACTATTCTTATGGGAATAACCTTTAAGCTTATTGTGAAGAGAACACTTATCTACCCTAAATATTTTGAATTGTTAAAATTAAGCAGTATCAACATTAAGTTTTAGACCCACACTTTAAAAAATCTAGAGGTTTTATTTGAATTTTCTAGTAATAACAACAATGAAACCTCATAGATTATGTGGTGCTTGTTTTAATTGCTCAGTCGTGTCTGACTTTTTTGCAACCCCATGAACTGTACCCCACTAGGCTCCTCTCTCCTTGGAATTCTCCAGGCAAGAGTACTGGAGTGGGTTGCCATTTCTTTCTCCAGGGGATCTTCCAAACCCAGGGATCAAACCCTAGTCTCCCACATTGCAGACAGATTCTTTACTGTCTGAGCCACCAGGAAAAGAAGGGGACTACATGTCTCTCTGTTTTTACATTTTCTTAGGCTTTTGAGTCTAGTTGGTTGGGTAATACAGAGGTACAAGGAAGTCTTAATATTTAAAGCTAAAGAAATAATTCAATTCACTAAGCATTTAAAGATCACTAACTAGCCAAGCAGTGTGCAGTGTTCTGAAAGTTCAAGCATAAATAAGGCATGGTCCCCAACTGCCTGGGGCTTTTAGATTTGCAAAGAAGATAAACCTAAGTGACTGTAATGTGATGTGAACCTAGGAAGTTCTTTGGCAATGAAGTCAAAGGAAAACTTTTGTCAGGAAGAATCAAGAAAAGTTGAAGCCAGAAGGTTCAGATGCAATGGACGGAGTTTTCCTTCAGGGCTTTCACAAGGCAAAAATGGAGAGAAAGGGTGTTTCACAGAGAGCAAGCAGCATGTGCAAAAGCATAAAGATGTGGGAGTTACTGGGGATTTGAATCCGTACTGGTGCAACACAGGGAATCTATAAAGAAATATCTGGACAAGTAAGCAGAGGGCATATTTTAAAAAGCCATGAGTGTCATGGGAAGAATTTAGGCTTATCTGCTACATGAAATAACTATTCTCAATAGGGGGATAGTCTCTCTATAGGGATATATCAGAATTACCAAGGGACTTTTTCAAGTAACACATATTCCTTTGGAGATTCTGCAATGACCCAAGTTAAAAGTCATTGCCAAAAAAATTCCACCAATATTGTAGTGTCATACTATCTCAGCTATATTTGGAGCAGAATAAAGATTTAGAGCAGTCACTTCTGGTTTCAGCTCTGGCTACCCAGGAATCCTTTGGGGGGAGCTTTAAGGACACCTGTGTAAGAGCACCATCTCAGATCAATTGAGTGATTATCTTTTGAGATGGCCCCATCAGGATTTTTTACAAAGCTCTCTAGATATTTCTGATGGGTAGCAGCCTGAGAACCATTACCTTAAACAAATAAAAAGTGTCAATCAAGGAAAAGGGTGATTGGAACAGTGTTTTAATTGGGATTGCTCTCTTAAAGATTGTGAATTTGCATCTTGCTTAGAAGGAAATGGATATAGACTAATGGACTATGGCAGGTGGGAAGAGAATGTGATCGAAAATGAAAGTCACAGAAGCAATCAAGTTAAAAATAATGGAAGATAGATAAAAATTCAAGTGCAATTTGGAGATAAAACTTAGGGGAGATTGGAAAGATGTCAAAACTTAGACTTGTCTCCTTTCAAATGATGTTAGGGTGAATGCAGAAAAACAACAGACTTTTAGCAGAGAAGGTTGGGGAAAGGGAAACTTGTAATGCTTCCTATGTCCTAAAGAACATTTATTTAAAATTGATTGGAAGGTTTGCAGTCATTTTGTCTACCGTGTCCAAACAGCATGTTCAATGTAAAAGTAAAGGAGACTGAAAGGAGAGTCAGTAGGGTTTAAAAGTGTTATGTTCCCTTGATCCAGCCTTATCTATAATTTTGACTGTGAGAGTCTAGACTTCACATTTCATAAAGATATCCAGGGCTATGCCTGGATATCTTTAAAAAAAACTTTATTTTTTCAACAGAAAGTTCTACTCTCTGTATTTGATTCATCAAATCATTAACAATCTTTCTAGCTATGGCTCTAGGTAAAGGAGGGAGAACAGTATATGATTTCCAGGCACAAAGTACAAGTGGCACAGAAAGTACAGTGAAAAAATGTTAAAAGATACTTTTCCCAAAGGCTTGATTTATGATATGCCCAGATTTGAGATGCCTATTTGTTTTTTTTTTAATTTTCTTTACTTTATTGTGTTGGTTTTGCCATACATTGACATGAAACCACCATGGGTTTACATATGCTCCCCCTCCAGAACCCCCCTCCCTCCTCCCTCCCGATTCCCTCCCCCTGGGTCATCTCGGTGCATCAGCCCTGGGCTGGCGATTGATTTCACATATGATAATTAACATGTTTCAATGCCATTCTCCCATATCATCCCCCCCTTGCCCTCTTCCACAGAGTCCACGAGTCTATTCTATACATCTGCGTTTCTTTTGCTGTCTCGCATGCAGAGTTCTCGTTACCATCTTTCTAAATTCCATATATATGCGTTACTATACTGTATTGTTGTTTTACCTTCTGGCTTACTTCATTCTGGATAATAGGCTCCAGTTCCGTCCACCTGAGTAGAACTGCTTCAAATGAATTTTTTTTTAATGCTGAGTAATATTCCATTGTGTATATGTACCACAGCTTTCTTATGCATTCATCAGTTGATGGGCATCTAGGTTGCTTCCATGTCCTGGCTATTGTAAACAATGCGGCGATGAACATTGGGGTCCACGTGTCTCTTTCAATTCTGGTTTCCTCGGTGTGTATGCCCAGCAGTGGGATTGCTGGGTATTTTCTAACACCATACACAAAAATAAACTCTAAATGGATCAAAGATCTAATCATAAGACCAGAAACTATAAAACTCCTAGAGGATAACATAGGCAAAACACTCTCCGACATAAACCAAAGCAGGATCCTCTATGACCCACCTCCCAGAATATCGGAAATAAAAGCACGAATAAACAAATGGGTCCTAATTAAAATTAAAAGCTTCTGCACAATAAAGGAAACTATAAGCAAGGTGAAAAGACAGCCTTCAGAATGGGAGAAAATAATAGCCAATGAAGCAGCGGACAAACAATTAATCTCAAAAATATACAAGCAACTCCTGCAGCTCCATGCTAGAGATGCCTATTTGTAATAGTGCTTGCATGCTCAGTCATGGCCAACTCTTCATGACTTCATACTATAGTCTGCCAGGCTCCTTTGTCTATAGAATTTTCTAAGTAAGAAAATTCTATAGAGTGGAATTGCCATTTCCTGCTCCAAGGGATCTTCCTGACCCAGGGATCGAACTCGCATCCTTTGCATCTCCTGCATTGGCAGGCACCACCTGGAAAGCCCCACTTGTAATAGAGCCAGTAACAATTTGAAATAATTGATAGGATATGTGTTACTGAATGCAAGTTTGTGTGCCCGGTACACAGTGGGGCCAAACATGTTTAGATCAAACGTTTAATGCAGGACCATGCAAGAAGACAGGCAGCTCATGCCCCCAACGCCCCAGATTCTCCAAAGGGTTTCAGCAAAGCACTTTTATAGGCAAGGTGAGGGAGGGGCGTGATCAGTTGTTGCAAACTTCCTGGTGTCAGAATCCTTTGTTCTCACCTCTGTCCGTGTAGATTCAGTCCGAGTGTTTCTATAAACCTCCAAGACAAATGCTATTCTTTGTTACTGCAAGTTTTTTCTGTTGATGAATGGACTCTTAAAGGTCAGATCCCTGAGAATAAGGTGTCCTGTATATTTCAGACTATAGACAACATTTTTTTCATAGAAGGTACAGAGCCAGCATGACTAAGCACAGGCAACAAAGCACACAGGTTAAAGCAAAAGGAACAGATCTAATATGGAGTCAGATTTGTTCTTCCCTATTACATATGGAGGGCCCTCCCTGGTGGCTCAGTGATAAAGAATCCACCTGCTAGTGCAGGAGACATGAGTTTGATCTCTGGGTTGGGAAGATCCCTGGAGGAGGAAATGGCAACTCACCCCAGTATTCTTGCCTGGGAAATCCCATGGATAGAGGAGTCTGGTGGGCTATACAGTCCATGGGGTAGCAAAGAGTAGGATACAACTGAGTGACAAAACCACAATTACATATGGACAGATAGAGAATGAATAAGGTGCTTATTACTTTAATCTCTTTGAATTACTGTGTCATGTTGAGCCTCTGCACATGAAATTGGAATGATGAAAACAAGTCGTGAAACAGGGAAGAGCAAAGGTAACTGGATTCTTTGGGATATTTGGGCATATTGATATGAAGTACATAGATATTTAATGGTTCTTATTTGGTTATTCTTGATGTTAGTAAATACAGTTTGTGAGGAAGCCACCCATCGAATGTGTTTGGTAATCTGTCTCCTTACCTTGGGGGTTTGCAGCAGACAGGAGAGGTGTTAAGAGAGGACAGTATTTGCAAAGGCCATGTGGCCAAGTATGGTCCTGGGAGAGAGAGAAGTTAATAGAACCGGAATCTAGGACATATTTGGAGAAGAGGCAGGAGTCAAGAGTGGACAAAATGGGCAAACACAGGAGAGTTTCCATTGTGGCCATGCTAAACAATTTTAATGTTAGCTTATAAGTAATGGCTAGTTGTTGAAGGGATTTTTAAGGAGTAAAGATATGAATTAAAAAAAATCATCTTGGAATGAATGTGTCGAAACCAGGATCAAGAATATTATTGAGGTGACTCTTGTCACAGTCCTGGTGACTAAGACCTAATGAAGAGTTGAGGCACTGGGGATAGAAGGTAAGAAATGAATCAGAGAAATTAATGAAACTCATCGATAACCTGTTAGGAGTGAGAGAGAACAAGGAATCCATCATGATGTCCAGGTTTCTGAAAGAGATCGTTGGGAGGATGTTGATGCTATTAATTGCAAAGAAGAATTTCAGAGGAGGAAGAGGAAGAGGAGACTGAGCCTTGACATCATGAGTTCATTTTCAGACATACTGACTCTGAGGTGGCTGATTAAAAATACTCAGGTAGACCAGTTCCAGAGGATAGTTGGAATTACGGTTTTAAGATACCAGTTTGGAAGTTGCGATAGAGTCAATGACTGTCATTTACCTCATGAGTATGCAAGATGACAGAGAGAGATTGTGTCGTGTGAGAAAGGTAAAATGGGAAGGAGCATGCCTGGGGAACAACATTTAAGGGATGAATGGAGGGAGAGGAGTCCACTGATTGACTGGAGAGAGCCAAGAAATAGGAAGAAAGTAGGCGTGAGTGGAGAGTTTTGACGATCAGGGAAGCAGAGAGAAATTCAAGGCAAGGCAGCAGTCAACTTTAACAATGCAGCTGAGAGGGCAAAATCACGGAAAGGTGCTGATCAAATGTAACACTCAAATCGTGGAGTTGCAGTAATATAGTGGGGCTAGCAGCAAGGTGTCATTGGTTGAAAGAAGCAGGGATAAGAAAATAGATAAAGCAAGAGTTGTGTGTTTTCTTAAAAACAACAACAGAACTCTGAAGAAAAAGAGGGAGGATGAGAAAAGCAAGAGCGACAGCTAGAAGGGATTAAAGAAGGATTTTTGTATCTTTATTTTTTGCTTTAGAGAGATAGAGCATGGTGCTGGAAAACATGCTGAAAGCTGAAAGCAAGGTGACGTGGCCACTGGCCTCTGTGATCTGTCAGGCAGCAAAGAGACAGAATCATACCGTTGTATCATTACTACCATAAGTGGTAATACCATTGGTAGCAATTAATACTACCATTGTAGCAAACTTCTACATTTCCTCTGGTGTTCCAGACACTCCTCTCTGGTTTTACATTTATTACTAACTCATGTACTTCTCATAACCTTGTGAGGTAGGTTCTGTTATTACCCCCGTTTTCTGTATGAGAAAACTGATACACAGAGAGGTTAAGTAGCCTAAGCAATTTGTGCTCTGCCCACTACACTAGGCAGATGAATTACAGAGCCGTCAAAATGGTCTGTATAGCTGTGTACACCAGGTTCAGTCAACTCAAAAGATCATCGGTTGAGAGGTGGGAAAGGGGAGAGGTGGGGACCTCTGTGTAGATATCATCCAGTTGTATGAGAAGAGAAAGTTTCCCTTTGGAGAATGTCTTTGTAACTCTTTCATATGATTAAGAAGGTGAAGATTGTGTGAAATTATTGGCTCAGCAACATTATCTGACTGTTGAGACTTCCCTGGTGGTCTCGTGGCTAAGGCTCTGCTCTCCCAATGAAGGGGGCCTGGGCTCAATCCCTGGTCAGGGAACTAGATCCCACATACCACAGCTAAGAGTTCATGTGCTACAACTAAAGATCCTATACGCTACGACGAAGACCCGCTGCAGCCAAATAAATAATAAATGAATATTATCTGACTGTTCACCTTCTTAGGTGAACAGGTTAGTCAGCAACAACATTCAACATTAGTTTGCTATGGCAGAACCTAAGTAGGCACTGAAATGAAATTTAAATATTGGTGATCATTCAGGATGGTAATGAGGACTGAAATATGGGTGGAGGTGGGCAGGGGAGGGAGAAGAAGATGGAGATGGGGTAGGATGTCCAGACAAAGATGATCTTGATCACATAGTTGAATGAAGCTTGGAAGTCCTTTCAGATAGTCGAACTCATGAAAGATTGGATGGACTTTTGTAGCGCATTGTTCATCCTGACTGCTGAAGCTTTCCTAGTTTTATGCCTGTCACTCCACAGAGATGGCATTGTTTCGAAAATTTTAAGAATGATGAGAAATCTATTAGTCTCTTCCTCTAATATTATCCTTAGAAACAGTAACACTTATTCAGAACTAATGTTCCAAACAATGCCACCTTTTCCTGTGTCATGACCTTGACAGACTAGGCCACTGAAAATATTTCTTCACCTTTTTAATGTAAGATATAACTGTACTCATATATACTTTGGTGTTGTAGATATTTGTGGACTGAAATTACAGTGAAGAACATCTTATAAGCCGTAACAAAGGCTCTTGGGACAGTGACTGAATGTAACTATTACAGTGGTTTTTATCCATCCGTCTCATCAGTACCATGTATTTGCTGTTCTAGCTGCTGGGGTACAGAAATAAAGCCACAGATACTGCCCCTGATTTCTTCTTGTAGAGTTTGCAGTCTGATGGGGAATAAAGAAGTCAGATAGGTTCACCAGAAATATTTAATTACTACTAAATTGAATTTTAGAAAAACTAATAAACTTGTAAATTATTGCCTCCCAGTTAACTATAAAAGGCTAAATAATTTCGAATGCTCAGAAATGGATTAGTTAAGAACCAAGAGTATGCTAGTTTGTGCTGGTAAGTGAAAAGTAATGGATCCGAGGCATTGACATAACCAGAAAGATAAGCATTAAAAAGACAGGTATCTAATAAAATACTTTAAAATATAGAGTATATAGAAGAGAACAATAGCAGATCTTAATTGGTTCATTTTCTTTGCACTTATGAATGATTATAAAACAGACATAAATACTGATCATGGGCAGCTTTGATATGGAAACTTAAAAAAAAAAAAACACATGTATCATAACTTCCTCCTGAGTTTTTTCTTTCTGCTATATTGTTTTGGAAACTCCAGAGGGGAGACGTTCTATGGATGACCGTGAGAATAGCAGCTCCTAACCAGAAGGATCTCCAAATCTTTTTTTGTTCTCTTTCTCAAACCAAAAGTAATGAAAGGTATATTCAAGCATGTTCAAATCTTTATTAAAAGTTTTCTTTTGCATTTGATATTAAAACCAGTAGAAGTTCTTAGATGACTGTTTAACTTTTATCCTTAATCCATGGTTATTGTTGCCTGTGAGCTCAGATTGGACGAAATTATGTTTTTACTCCAGCTATTTAAATCCTTGGAAAATTCATAAGGTGAAATTTATACCCTGTAGGATTCTCAGAAGAATAACTCTGTCTTTCCATGTCTTATGCTTTGGTGGTATGGGGATGCTATTGAATATTTTATTTCTGATCATTGATCTTTTATAAATTTTTTGCTTCCTTTGCCATTGATATCTTTCCAGGCTCAGTTTGAACTTCAAGCCTTTCACATTCGGGGTGAGCATGCGGCGATAACAGCAAGACTAGAAGAAACCATTGAGAATCTCAAACATGAGATAGAACACCGATGGCAAGGAGGATGTGAAGAGATGAGAGATGTATGTGTCTCCACGGATGATGACTGCCCTCCAAAGACTTTCAGAAATGTGTGCATCCAAACAGACAGAGAGACTTTCCTCAAACCCTGTGAAGGTGAAGGCAAGACCACCAGAAGTAACCAAATAATACCTAAAAAGCTGAACATCTCCTCTTTAAGCCAACTCTCTCCCCCAAATGACAGCAAAGACACCTGTGTACCACCTGTGGAAGGCAGTTCATTGAATCTGCAGAAAGCAGCTCCTCCCCCTCTGCCCCCTCCTGCCCCACCATTGCCAGCAGCCGTCCCTCCCCCGCCCCCCCTCCAGCCTGGACTTGGACCTCTGCCCCCAGCACCCCCACCGCCACCTATGAATACTGGACCTCCACCGCCTCCACCGCCGCCTCTGCCTCCAAGTGTCGGGCCTCCCCCACCGCCTCCGCCCCCACCTCCCCCTCCTTCTCTCCCTCTGCCCAGTAGCGGGGCTCCTCCTCCTGCTCCAGCACCCCCAGGACTTGCACCCCCACCTCCTCCTGGACTCTTCCTCGGAGTTGGCCCGTCTTCTAGCCAGTGTCCTCGGAAGCCAGCCATTGAACCCAGTTGTCCAATGAAGCCTCTGTACTGGACTAGGATACAAATAAGTGATAAGAGGTAAATTTAACTCCTTGGTCCATTCTCAGCTTGTGAATTTGCAGGATTTTGCACAGGGTAAGTATTCTTATGAGTTCAGTTTCTCTGTAGTGTGGCACTCATTCTCAAACATGGTAGTGAATGCTTTGGATAAATGAGGCTAGAATATTTTGGGAAGAATGTCTCAGCCAGGTCTTCTCTGTGGATTTCTCTATGGCTGGGACAAATGACATGTTCTGTGTCAGGCCCTTCTCAAAGGCATATATTAATGTGCTAGATTAGAGAAGAGCTCAGAGCTAAGTTAGGGTTTCCCCTGTATCCCTGAAATTAGTGAAAAGTCATAAATACACCGAGCCTGAGTGTATACTTCAGGTTCACTGAAGATTTTTAGAATATCTGTCATGTTTTAGGATCATATCATCAGCCCTATGATGTGTATATTCAGCAAGTAGGTTTAATTTTTCATTTTGTATTCAAAGAACCAGTCATAGCTGAGTCATTAGCTCTTCAAGACAGTTCAGTTCAGTTCAGTCTCTCAGTTGTGTCCGACCGACTCTTTGTGACCGCATGGACTGCAGCACACCAGGCCTCCCTGTCCATCACCAGCTCCCAGAGTTTACTCAAACTCATGTCCATTGAGTCAGTGATGCCAACCATCTCATCCTCTGTCATCCCCTTCTCCTCCTGCCTTCAATCTTTCCCAGCATCAGGGTCTTTCCCCATGAGTCAGTTCTTCACATCAGGTAGCCAAAGTATTGGAGTTTCAGCATCAGCATCAGTCCTTCCAATGTATATTTAGGACTGATTTCCTTTAGGATGGACTGGTTGGATCTCCTTGCAGTCCAAGGGACTCTCAAGAGTCTTCTCTAACACCACAGTTCAAAAGCATCAATTCTTTGGTGCTCAGCTTTCTTTATAGTCCAACTCTTATATCCATAAATGACTACTGGAAAAACATGAATAGCTTTGACTAGATGGTCTTTTGTTGGCAAAGTAATGTCTCTGCTTTTTAATATGCTGTCTAGGTTGGTCATAACCTTTCTTCCAAAGAGCAAGTGTCTTTTAGTTTCATGGCTGCAGTCACCATCTGCAGTGATTTTGGAGTCCAGAAAAAAGAAGTCAGCCACTGTTTCCACTGTTTCCCCATCTATTTGCCATGAAGTGATGGGACTAGATGCCATGATCTTAGTTTTCTGAATGTTGAATTTAGAGGAGAGTATTAAAATACCAATTCTCTCTGCTTGAACTCTGTTACCCCTCTCCACTGAGTGCCCTCTCTTTTTTATACTTTGTTGCCCTCTAGAGAAAGTGCCAATGGGTAGGTAGCCAAAAAGCATCTTCCATGTTATAGGTTGTTAAGGTGGGTCTGTAAGGCAGTAGAAGATGCTTGCTTGAAAATTTCCACTCAAACAGGTCTGATTGGATTTCTTCTGCCTCATTTTGGATCCCATCAGGAGGACAATAAGAAAGATATTGAGTGGCCTCTTGACTATTCTTTAGGTGTGAAGTTCATTTGTTGGCAAAGAACAGCAAATATAGAATAAATTTTCACACTTAAATTTTTTAACTTATTCCCCAAATTAAAATGTGGTTTTAAATTTTTCTATTTCTGTAACATTCTGCTTAGAAACAGCAGGAAATTGACCAAAATAATATGCAATTTGGTGAGCAAGTAAATGGAAATCCCTCTAGGAGGGCTGGGGCACACCTTGACACTAGCATGAACCAAGTTGATTGTATACTTTGTATTTGGCCCCTTTCCTCTCATCAAAAGATAAGAGCCACGAATGTATTTTTTTAATGTTAATGTTCTATATTTAAACTTCCCAAATGAGTGATTAAAAAACCATGAAATAGTCCTGAAATAGCTCCTGCCATTAACCAGTGTCCTAGTATTCCTCCCTTCCCACTCAAGGCTCAGCTGACATTTCCTAAGAAGTTATTTCTCAGAATATTTGGAGCCGTGTTCCCTTATTAGTGTTCTCAAATGAATGTGCAGTCATTCCAGGGTGATGGAGCTCACCCATCAGCCCTGGCATTGTGTGTTCTGAGGGCACACAGAGCTGTTCCACACTTGGGTCTCCCTAACCTGCCTCAGCTTCATTCCCGTTAAGACTTGGTGAGCAAATAATAGCCTGGACCATATCAGTGGCGTAATAGTAACCACTAGGAGATGTGAGTCCTTCACTGTTTTGACCAGCTGGAGGTAATCATTGCATTTTTTCTGTCCTTAGGTAGTTGGACATTTTGAGAGAGAAAACAACTGAATGCTCAAGTTCTTACCAGCTTCACCATAAATCTAGGGCTTCAGTTTTGTTATGAGTAGAATTGCTTCCCCCCAAATTGATTTACTAATGGCCTAGACCCTCCCCCTTACCTCAGACTGTGACCTTACTTGTAAATAGGCGTGTTGAAGATGTGATTAGTTAGGTTGAGATGAGCTCAGACTGGAGTAGGACCGACCTCTAGTCCAAAATGACCGATTTTCTTATAAATTGGGGAAATGTGGACACTGCCGGGTGCAGCGGGAGAATTGGAATATGGAGTTTGAAGTCCTGCTGCTACCAGCAAGTCCATTTTGAACTAAATGGAAACTTAGATGGATGTACCAACCTTCCTGACCTGGGACTTCAGGAAATCCCTGCTTGGTAAACATGTCAGCTTTGAGCCTGAGTTCTAGGCACAGAAGTTTCGTCTCTTATTATGGGTCCCTCAAAATATCTTCGTACCTCAGAGCATGCCTACATCTTTTAAGTTAAAGTAGTCTGAAGATGCTGCGTACTATTCATTATGGACAGAAGTAAAATTATTTGGGATTGTTCTTTGGAAAGAAGTGCTATTTTGTATCACCAGAGGAGTAAGTACTTCATAATATACATGATAAATTTTGATCTTGGTCTTCTCAGGAATTAGGAATAAAAAATGAATTTTTTTCTATTATATACACACTGCCTCTCCTCCAGCTAATGTGATTTTAAACTTTCGCTGTTTTGCTTTCTTTGATGTCTGTTTTCTATTTCTAGAGTAGGGGAAAGCCATTTAGTTTTTTTTTTTTTTTTTAAAGAAAAATACTCATCCAACTACCTTTTTTGGCTTTCCTTAAAAGTATTTCTCTCTTTAAATGAGAAAGTATCTTCTCCTCTCCCTCTGCCCTCCTCCTGTTCGACCCTCCTTCCTGCTTATGCCTGCATTCTTCCCCTCTCCATTATTTCTCCCCTCACCTCCTCCTGCCTTCCTTTTCCTCTTCTTTTGAGCTAAAATTGATTCAGGGGTCAGGAAAAAGTTGAACATGATGGCCGATGGTCCATTGTGAGCGACTCCTTGTCACTGCCCCACCTACCCAGCTGCCCGCAACCTGCTGAGAAGTGGGATTCCAAAATTCTGTGATTCATTTTTGGGAATGCCTTTTGCCATAGAAATAATGTTGAAAATGGTCATGAGGTGCTCAACCTGACAGCCAAAGCCAATTTACTTCGGTATGTGGTGAGGTGCAGCCCTCGTCGTACTGACCCGAGCTCAGAGTCCTTGGAGCTGGGGCCAGGTGGTACAGGTACAGGAGATGGGCGGGCGTCTGAATAATCTTCCTTGTGCATCACATTACCTCCCTCATGGCGCCCTCTCCTTAGCTTCCCAGAACCTTCCTGAGGCCCTGTCCAGCAGGTCTGAGGCAGCATGCTCCAAAATTTCCTGGTTGTCTCCTCCCACCGAGAATCCCTTTGCCAAGAGCAGCTGAGAAAACCATTTAACATTAAAGGTGTTCATGTTTTGAACTGAAATTAAGTGAGTGGGGGCAGGAGTGGTGCTGAGGAAGGCGCACACACAGATGGGAATATTCTAGCCCTGGGTGACAATTTCATGGGCACTCACTATCTGTTATACATCATAACTTACATGTGTCACATATATCTTCTTAAATGCCTCAAATATTACATTAGAGAAATGGTAATAGGAAAACACAAAAAGTGGAGAAAAGCAAATGTTCAATTTTGTTATGAGCAATACCCCAAATGTCATATTTCACAGGAAAGGCAGACACATAGCAAAATGTGAACACTCAGGCCGGAAAAGACAGTGTTGCCAACAGTTTCAAATATAAAAAAAATTGTCATTTAGTATCAAGAAACTGTATGGACCACATTATGTAATAGTTCCTTTCCTTTTCATTCACTGGGAAAATATGTATTGAAACAAAGATAAGTATTTGTCGATATTATGGATCATAGCAAACATACACATTTGATGTGTCTATTTGATGTGTAGATAAGACTTTTTTTTAACTGTCTTTGGGCATTAAAAGTGTTTAAAAATAAGATGAGAAAGTAAGTTAAGAAAGTAGATATTTAGGAGAAAATATGTTCAGACTAAAAGGAGCCTGAATAGTAATCCATCTAAGGCCTTTCTCAGAGGCAGTTCTTTTGAACTTGATTTCCCATATCTTCTTCGCTTCCTTTGTTTCAAAACTAGGCTGTACCTGTTTTTAGAGAGAGAAAAAAAGCAAACAAACAAAACAGTCTTCACATGGACGCTTTAGCTGATCTCTGTGGGACTGGTGCAATGGCGTTCTTTTGTTTGTTTTTATCAATGCTATTGTTGAGATAGTGTTTTTTAAATTAAATATTTCCAAATGAGCACAGCCTATTCATATATATATGGATATATATATCATCATATATGGGTCCTGTACTTAGCTGATGTAAGCTAAACCCAAAAACCATATTTGAAATGAATAGAAAAAAATCTAAAAAGAGGATAAATCTTCACTTTATTGCTCCATTTTCGTTATATTTAGGAATTATCCCATGGAATGTCTCAGAATGATGGCTTAGATGGTAAAGAATCTGCCTGCAATGCAGGAGACCCTGGTTCAATCCCAGGGACAGGGACATCCCCTGGAGAAGGAATGGCCACCTATTCCAGTATTCTTGCTTGGGAAATCCCATGGACACAGGAACCTGGCGAACTACAGTCTGTGGAGTCACAAAGAGTCGCAAAGGACTGAGTGACCAACACTTGCAGTTTCACTTCACTTTCAGCCTTTATACAATGCCCATTTTTACCCATCATGAAAATGCCACAGACCGAGGGAGGTGCAGCTTACACACCCCAGGAGTTCTGGCCTGGCGAGGTTTCTCTGGTTCTTTCTCGCAACAATATGTACTCACCCAAGGACCATTCTGTTTTGGAAACTTGTGTTTGCTTTAATGCTTTGCAGTTTGTTTTGATTTAAAAATGTATAATCATAAGAAGCTTTTCTTCAAGCTTTATTAGAGTTTTTAAAGGAGTTAAAAAATGAATTAAGGGTGTCGCTGTATGCTATTCTCTCTTGTTTGATTCTTACATTTAACTTGCCATTTTCTCTTTTAAGCCAAAATTCTACGCCAACGTTATGGGATTCCTTAGAAGAACCTGATATTCGGGATACTAGCGAATTTGAGTATTTATTCTCCAAAGACACACCTCAGCAGAAGAAAAAACCTCTCTCAGAGACCTATGAGAAAAAAAACAAGGTCAAAAAGGTATTGCCTGGCTATAGTAATCATAAGTATATCACTATTTTTTGTCCTACATGAGGTTTCATTACGTGCTGCTGGTTTGCTTTCCCTCTGTTTTCAAAAGAATGTTTTGGAAGGTTTTGAGTCAAAGATGACATCAAGGAGCCAATAGTTTGAGAAATCTGTACTTACTGTTTTGGTCATAGTGTCTGAATTTTCAAACTATTTTCTTAATCTGAACTTTTTTTCCAGCCATTAATTCTGTTAAAAAAACTTAATTTAGTGAAAAGTGGTCTCTAGGCTATATGGAAAATATGCCTTACTTATTTATAAATTCATTCATTGAACAACTATTTATTGAGAGTGTATTTGTGCTAGATTTTGTTTTAGGCCCATGCTATCCAGTAGGGTATTCCTTAGCCACATGGGACAAGTTAAGTCGTAAAATTGGATAAATTTAAAAATTTATCAAATAGCATTTGCTACTTTTCGGTTTTATTCTTCTGGCTGTTGCCTACCCTGCAGCAGATTAAAGAGTATTTTTGTTCTTATAAAAAGGTCTGTTGGACAGCACTGTCTGAGCACCTGCGGTATATTGGTGAAAAAACAAACCAGAGATCCTTGCCCTGGGCAGATTATGTTAACAGTCAACATCAAAAACAAAAAGTCAAATCATGCGATAAGAGCCCGTAAGGAGGATCAACTTTGGGAGAAGTGGGGGGATGGGTTACAGGTTTGAATACAGTGTCCTCATGGAGAAGGAGACCTCTGAGCAGACTTGAGAGCTCAGAACAAGATCAAGATTCTCAAGCAGTCAGAGGCGTGGAGGCGAGCAACCGGTGTGCCTTGCACGGACTGTGTGACCCAAGTCAGAGCCCTTTCACTTGCCTCGTCCCGCTAAGCAGTGTCACAGGTTGATGCCACCTGTCCACGTTGTTCTGAGAGCCCATGAGTGTCTGCAGTGTGCTACCGTAGTGCCTGGCACCGGTCAGCCCTCAGCTAGTGACTGCTGCGCTCGTCTTGCCGCTCTCGCTGCCACTGCCGCTCTTTCTCCGCCGGTGTCTCGTGATGACAACATAGATGGTGTTGAGGAAAATCAGCTGGCCCATGAACAGTGTGAGCTTGAGCTGTGCGGGTCCACTTGAATGTGGACATTTTTCAGTAGGAAATACTATAGTCCTAAACAGTCCGTGGTTGGCTGAATCCATGGGTGCTAAGGGCTGACTCTAAGCTATAGGCGAATTAACTCCTTAGTTGTTCAGGGGTCGGCTTTGCAGTACTTGGTTCTGCTGTTGATTTACAATGTGATTTGGGCAGCTCGTCTCACTTCTTCAGGCCGTATTTTCCCTTCTCTTTAAGACAGGATTAACAATATCTGAGTTTACCTGAACCATCAGGTTATTGTGAAATTCAAATCCAAGAGGATTGGAAGAAGTGTTTTGAAAGTGTATAATATCAAATGAGATTTTTATCAACTCTTCATTCTTAAATTATACACAGAGATTCATGCATTGGTTGGTATCTCAAATAACATTATGATTGAGAAATCTGCTATGCCTCATAATGGGGGAAATGGCAGAAGTCTGAATGCAATTTTCTGTTTAATCAAGTCAAGTTGGACCACTGACTTGAATTATACATGAAAATCATGATCAAAGTTTTTTACCTCTTAAGTTTGATGGAATTTTTTGTTTTGTTTGATGGAATTTATCAGTTTTCCTGATAAAAAAATGTGATCCCAATTCTAATTAAATATCAGAGCAAATCTTTTAAGAGGACATATTGCATGAAACAACTTAGTTATAGGCAAGAAGTCAAATGATAGACTATGAAATATATACATGTGTGGTTAGAATCCTATGACATGGAAATAAATGTGCTTTGTAGGCCAGCTTGCTTTTTAAATGCCGTCTATAGAAACAGAAGACTACTTGTTTCTATACAAAAGGCAGAACCAGAATCTCTGTATTCCAGAGGCGGCATCACATTGCCTCTTCCAGGAAGTTTTCTCTGACCATCCAGGAATCCATTGAGTGTTTTCTTACCCAGTATCATATAAAATTTGCTTTTGTTTTCTTTTTCTTTTAAGATTGCTGTTACTCCTTGTGTTTTCCTCTCTCTGGATGCTTAATTACATGTTATTTATTCATAAAGCTAATTCTTTCTGTTTTGGTGAATGAGAATTTTTAAAACATTGAACTATTTGTTTTTGAAACATCAAATCATTGTTTTTTTAGTTTATTCTTATTTCTTATCTCATAATTGGTTGCCTTGTCAACAAAGGATTTTCACTAAGGCAGTTAGTACTTGATGTGTTTGTTTTTCTGAAGAGGAAAATATCCTTCATTCAAACTCTTTAATCTTTCTGAACAGTGAGGTTGCTGTTACCCCAAAGAATCTGTGTACACGTGAAGTCACTATTTTTTTCTTTAAAGGTAGGTCTACTGGGCTTTCTTGGTGGCTTAGTTGTAAAGAATCGACTTGCCAAGTAGGAGACATGGTCAATCACTAGGTTGGGAAGAGCCCCTGGAAAAGGAGATGGCAACCCACTCCAGTATTTCTGCCTGGGAAGTCCATGGACAGAAGAGCCTGGCAGGCTACAATTCAAGAGGTTGCAGAGTTGCGTACAACTTAGCGACTAAGCAATAAAATGGCTACAGGGTTTTGATGGTCTTGAGGCTGCTTGAAGTCTGCAGTGAGCTTGTGTCCCACCTGAGAGCTGAGATATTCTAAATTTTAAAGAAAATAATGAGTTGAGTCAATGCCAGAAAACTCTGAACCTGCCTCCTTATATGCCTTCCCTCTGTGCCCATAACCAGATTTCCAACAGCAAGATGGAGCCCTCGGTCTCTTCTGAAAGTCAGATGTTTCTTTTCTTTTCTCTGAGAATGAAGATGAAAGTGAATTTTAGTGATCGTGAGCAACTGGGACTTTCAGCACTGGAGGCCAGCTTTGTTAGCCTAACCACAGAATGGTTCCCATACAATATGACCAGGAAACACTTCCCAAAGAAATCTTTTTATAGTGACCAAAGGTGGAGTATATGTTGGAGTTTTAAAAATTCAGCATTCTGAATCTTGGCCTCGGGGACTTTGCTAGAACTGAGACATATATGTGAGCATCTCTTAAGTGGAACTGGTTTGCCTCCATCTGTGTCTCCCACATTTGTAGTTGAGAACTGTTCAACTTGTCATGGTTCTACTAGATTCAGATACAAGTTTCTACTTACATCTTTTATAGCAGTGTGTAAAGTTCCCACCACTGGCACTGGTTTTAAATAAACAGATATATAGCTTCTTTTCCTTTCTTTTTGATACATATCTTCTTAAACTGGGCCAGGAACCTGTTTTCTAGTAAGATATAGTCTAAGAATTAGAAGGAACCTTCCTGATCAACTGATTTGGTACCTTAATTTTGGCTCATGAGAAACAAGACCTAGAAAGATAAAGATGACTTCTAGGGTTTGTACGCTTTTGTGCTTAGTCATCGGTAATGACAGAACCTTGAGAGGATGTAGAAGAGCCTCAGTATGTGTCTCTACTTTTCCTTAATTTAAACAGTAATTTGCCACACTTAAAGATGATAGATTTTACTAGGGTAATTGATTTTGACATTTATAAATGAGAGTAGCTATTGTCAGAATCACCAACGGGATACAACTACCCTTGTGCAAATCTAAAATATGTCCTACATGGTGAATTATCCAGAGTTTTCTTCAGGGTCTTTCAATAGGAATCCAAATCTTTGAATAAAAAGACACTTTAGGTATGCTGCTGCTAAGTCATGTCATGTCCGACTCTGTGCGACCCCACAGACGGCAGCCCCCCAGGCTCCCCCGTCCCTGGGATTCTCCAGGCAAGAACTCTGGAGTGGGTTGCCATTGCCTCTCCCACTTTAGGTATAAGTCCAACTATAAAATAATATGGAGAATTGGAACTGTTTTCCTTTGACCCTGACTATGACAAATTCTTACTGCATACTGATACATGAGCCTTCCTCATTTGTGACCTGAGACCATTATGCCACAACAAATGTTAACATTTACCAAATTGAGAACCAGAGCTCAGAACATCATCTTTTGTCTGTACCACCAATGTTTAATACCACCTCCTATTTTTTTGCTCTCTGATAGCTTTCAGGGCAAGTCATATAACTTGTCCACACTGATTCTTTGTCTGAAAAATAGGGAATAACAACCCTTCAGGGTTGTTCTGAAGATAAAATGAAATCATGATTGTGAAAGTACTCTTAAGTATTCTCTAGAAATGTAATAATCTCTTAGTTTTTGAACAAATATGAAAACTTTGCAAAGAAATTCTTGAACATCACTGATCCTCATAACCTTGTAGAGCAAGGGTCCCCAACCTCTGGGATCTAATGCCTGATGATCTGAGGTGGAACTAATGTAATAATAATAGGAATAGAGTGCACAATAAATGTAATATGCTTGAATTATCCCAACACCCCACCCCCGTCCCCCAGTCCATGGAAAAATTGTCTTCCATGAAACCAGGTCCCTTGTGCCAAAAAGATTGGGAACCACTGTTAGAGGGCCTTCAAATATAAGTGTGTCCATTCCTGAAACTTTGCAAATGTTCATCTCTAGATCATTCCTGTTCTTCAGTATTTGTGGAAGAATTCCACAGCTTCCTTTAATGGCACATACTGCAGACATCTAGTAGTTCATCTTACAGTGGTTGATATGTCTGTTTGCACTGTGAAGTAAGAGTTTTCACGGTCAGTACACCCATATTTATACTATCTCTAAGTTACATGTATTCTGGGGAGAGGTAGGTCAGCACCATGACAAGGAGCCAGAAACCTGCTTTCATCGTCTGAGATTCTTTGTCCTGGTGCCTGTCAGAGAAATAGCTACTCCGATAAACTTTCCACTTGCTTTCTAAACTTGCCCAGCAGTGTTCAGAAAATCAGCATGACCTGCCAATATTCTTCCTCGGTTGAAATGGCACGGTCTTACTTTGAATTATGAGTAATGTCCATTCCTGTTCCCTCCTCGGTAAGATACATAAAAATCATTCCTCTCCCTCAGCCATTTTAATAGAGATTTCTTAAGAATTAATGAGATAATGGCTATTCCCTGATCATTGGTGGGGGTGATGGTGTAGGGAGGGGTGATGATGGTCCCTCAGACGCTTGTCTGTCGAAACTTCCTGGAGCCAAAAGCTTTCTGTTGTAATTGGGTCACTTTGGCCAGGATCGTAGCTGTACCTCTCAAATCCCAGACTTGGTGTCTCAGTTTAGTGAGGAGGGGAGAAAAGTGGAAGGAGAACATCATTTGGAATCCTGAATGTAAATTTTATAGGGTTTTCATAACCTGTTGCCTTCCAAGTTTATATAACTTCAGCTTTTGTGTACGAAGATAATTTCCCTGGGCTGCCTTGGTAAGGTATGTGCATTATTCCCCTCCCCGGCCCCCTCTGCCCAGGAATGGGAATGCATTTGCCCAGCCCTTTCTATTTCACATGTGTTTGAAAAATGAGCAGTGAGGTTAGGGGTTATCATCTAGAGCAGTGAGTGAAATCACTTACCCGTGTGCTGATTGCACCAATATATGACCTTGAGGTCATTAGTGCTATGTCCAGATTCTTTGAGTGATATCTGGAATGATCTGGGCTTTGCTGTTCTTTGGTTTAAAGGCCCCTGACTGGCCAAATGTACTGAAAGCAAACGGGAGCTTCTATTCCATGGCAAGCACCAGCTTACAAAAATTCTGTCTTGTAAATTTTATTTGGAAATAAGACAGCCCAGAAAGTTAAGTTGTACTTTTACTTTATTTACTTATTTTTTTAAATGGTTGTTGGAACTTGTCAAGTATGGATATCAATGATTCTTTCAGAATGTTGAAGTTGAGTATTATTCTTGGAGTTCAGCTATGTTTCCCTTGTTGGCTGTTAAACAGTAACTTAATCTGGGTTTATACCTCAAGCCAGCTAGAGGATCGTAGGGTGTTCAGTTTATACCCACACCACAAGAGGGCACCTTCGAATGCTGAGCTCCAGAGCTAAAGTGGCTTCTATCCTAGAGCCGGGGCAGTAGAACCTACAAGAGAGTTAACTGCCCCTCAGCACTACCTTTCTTCTTGTTAAATTTCTTTATTTTGGACCATGAGGCCAGATTTCACAGCAAATTATCCACTCAAAGTGTTGGGAGTCAAATGCATACTAGAAAGACTTATAGGTATTAGTAGAATAGAAATCATTAGTAGGTACAGTTCCAGTACTTAGAATGAATGACAGCAGTATAAAAATTTATGAAGTATTAGACTTAGCCCCTTTGAGACTGCTTCTGGGTTCACCTCCCTTCTCCCCACCGCCACACACACAGAGTTTTTTATATTGTCCATATCTAAAGGGAGTGAAGATGTATTTGAATATAGACTCAGGGTTCTCTAATTGGAAAATAAAAAAATTTATGTTACAAGATGTGCTATGAGAGAACACTTCTAAATATCTTTTTTTTTAAGTATGTTATCCTTTACTCCTAGTAGAGTAAAATTTTTTATATCTCACCTGTATTTTTCTGAACCTCATTCATTTATACTTAACACATTTATATATATATATACTTATACCTTTTCTAAGATTGTGGCTGGTTGAAACTAGACCATGGTTTGAGAGTGAGTGTCAGTGAAGGGACCTTGATGGTGTCAGTGACTTCTCTGGCCTCCAGTGCTAAGCTAGAAGTATGTGAGGAAATAACAAGAATGAGCAAAGATCTTATATGTGTGTTGAAGTCACAAACCCAAGTCACATGGATTCTTGCAAAACTGAACTCATAAATGCTTTGCAAAGTATACACATCTCTGATATAGTCAAAGGTCAAAATAGCTCCCATGCCACACACACACACAGATGTGCACATTCATAACTGTGTGCTTCACATGAACAGAAGTCTTCATCATCTTGTATTTATATAGAATCTTTCAAGTGAAGGTGACAAGATTTCAATAGCAGTAATAATGGTTAATGCTCCTAGCATATATTAACTTACCCAGTTGTCATAAGAGCCCAGTGAGATCGTTCTATGATTATTCCCATTTTGTAGGTGAGGAAGCTGGAGCATAGAGGTTTATATAACTTGCCCAGCATCACACAGTTCTTAAGTGTCAAGGAAATGAATCCACCAACCATCCCAGAACCTATGCTCTTAATTACTTGACAAAAGGTCTGTTGGTCTGAATTTAACTACAAGTGCTGACTTTATATTCACTTGGAGAAGCCTGAATTGTATTTTCTGGTCCTTGTTTAGTGAAAAGTGCTGGCTAGATTGTCCATAGACCTGGTTTCTACTTATGGCTCTGAACTTAGCCAACTATGGAATCATGGGCAAATTCTTTAACTTCTCTGGGTCTTAGGTCTTTCATCTGTCAAAAGATAAACTATGATTAGATAAATTCCAAAGATGTGGTCATTACTTTTCCTTTGCAAATGGGGACACTCAAGAGCCACCAACTTTTGTCTTATTTATTAGAGGGCAAATGGACAGATGGAAAAGACCCTGATGCTGGGAAAGATTGAGGGCAGGAGGAGAAGGGGGCGACAGAGGATGAGATCATTGGATGGCATCACTGACTCAATAGACATGAATCTGAGCAAACTCGGGGAGATAGTGAAAGACAGGGAAGCCTGGCATGCTGCAGTCCATGGGGTCGCAAAGAGTTGGATATGACTGAGCGACTGAAAAAGACAAAGGCATGTGATTCAACATGTTTGTGCTCAGACCCATAGATCAAACTGCCTGACACCATAAGCACCATGTTGTATAAGCCACAGGTATATGGGAGCTCAGGGAATAATTGTTAAGGTTTTAATAATCCCCTAATCTTAAAAGGGGCCTTTCCAGGTGGTTCAGTGGTAAAGAATCAGCTTGCCAATGCAGGAGACATGGTTCGATCCCTGGGTTGGGAAGACCCCCTGGAGAAGGAAATGGAAAATCCACTACAGTGTTCTTGCCTGGAAAATCACGTGGACAGAGGAGCCCGGCAGGCTAGAGTCCATGGGTTCACAAAGAATCATACATGATTAAGCGACTAAACAACAACAACGATCTTAAGAGACAGAGAATTATCTTAAAATAAACAGTTTCTCTGTGCATTGGGGTATTGAAGGACTGGAAATCTGATGGGGAAAACTGCAGTGGAAGGGCTCCAGTGGTCTGGTCTTGAAGGTAACTGGTTAGCCACTGTGTCCAATCATGTAACCTCTCTGGCCTTAGTTTTGGTAACTGTCATGGCCTCTGGAGCAGATATTTCTAAAGATGCTGTCCAGATGCAAAGTATCCGATCATACCTGTATGTGGACACCTTCACACACACACAGTTTAAAACTGAGTTTGTACAAGTGTGTGAGTAGAATGAAGCCATGGATTGGGACCTTTTTTAATCAATGGATAACATGGATATTCTCCTCTCAAACACAATGTTTCTTCCCCCAAAGATGAGATATTTTCCTTCTCACACTTGCCTCTACTTAATAAAAAATATCTTAGGCGGTGGCAGCCAATGGCTGAGCTGACCTGCTCCTATCAGCTGGTGTGGCCCTCCAGCCTCCCCTCCATCTTCTGATAGAGTTTCCAGGGTACAGAGAGGCCAAGCCCAGAGTTCGGGTTACCAGACAAGGCCATCCATGTGTTTCCTAGGACAGTCTGGCTTGACCCCAGGACTATGGCTATACTTATAATTTTTTATAGAATACTCTTTGTCCCAGAGCTTGATTTCCTTTAGCCTGACCAGATTTCTCTCCAGCTGAGGCTTATTTGCATGGCTGTAAGCACAACCCGACAAAGCTCACCAACTGTGATAAAAGCAAAGGAAACCCGAGACCATTGGAAATTCCAAAATCTGCCTTCAGTATCTGAGCCTGACTCACAGTCACGCCTCAGCCCAGGAGGCTGCCAGCGTGCGGCAGCTAAAGAAATGTTATTCTGATTGATCTGATTAGGGCAACAAGGTTAGCCATGGTCAATTTACAAAGACAGTATGAGAAGAAATCATGTGTGTAGGCAAGTTATGGGTCAGCGAGGCCCCTGCCAGAAGTTTTGAAAAACCATGGCTCTGCCAGGACCATTATCAGATCTCCTTAGTGGGGTACAAATGGGATTGGAGGGCTGTGGCCCCTCCAGCACCATGGATGGCAAAAGGGGTTAGGTTGGGAAGGGCTGGGGAGTGGTGCTTGCCTGTAGCTGATTTCCCTCACTGCCAAGCCCCTTACATGGAGTATGGGGTATGGGGAACAATACCCCATGAAGGGGACAGCCCCAGCCCCTCATCGCTGGGGAGAGGAGGTGGGGAGGTCGTGGGGCTCTAGATTGACCCACAGGAGCAGCCAGATGGAACCCATTGGGCATTTTGATCCCTTCCTTTACCACAAGAGTGGTTTAATTGGGGTCTGGCTCCAGGCCCTGGTTACTAAATAACCTGAGTCTTAGTGTTTTCATTTTCATTCATTAACTTTTATGCTAGGTACCTTATTAGTCACATTAGACATTTTGCATGTGCAAAATATCCTAGGAAGTGAGAAGGTGGGAGGGCTCTTTAAAAATGGTATAGAGCTGCAAGGACCAGGGCGTTAATTCATGACCTAATTATCACATCACTTTTGACTCTCTTGTAGACCCTCTTGTACAGCTTCCTTAATTTACAACAAACACAAATACTAGCTTTTAAACTTCATTTTCAAATGGCATGCGTATTGATTCTGAAGATCTTGGATCTTTCAGTCTGGGTGTGGTTCTCTTACTCCCTGCTCAATTCAGAAACATAAATGAGTGTTACTTACAACCCTAGGCTAAGGTACATTAATTAACAAAGAAAGATGTATTTAAAATGAAGCCAACCAAAAGCCACAATGCTTGAGCTGGGCCTCATTATAAATAGTTCACTCTGTACTATAATCATCTTACTAATGGAAAAAATGAGACACTGAGATGGTTGCTTAGAGAATGTAATTCAGAATAGCAGCAAGATGCCTAAAGCATGCGATGTTTAGAATGATTTAGAAAGGCATTGGAGAAACTGGGCCATGTGATGTTTTTGTTGTGTGTTACTTACACTCTTGGGCTGTGGAGGTTTGTGAAGTTCAGCTGTGTCCTACACAGCTGTTCATTTACCACCCATGGAAGGGTAGAGCCTCAGAGGCTGAAGTGTACGTGGAAAAGAAAGTAAGACTCACAGGCCAGCACAGTAGGTCACACCACTTGGCTGAGATCTTGGTGTGTGTTTGTCTCAGGGCCACCAAGAAGCCAGTTCAAGGCTTCCAATCAGTTGCTTCCTTCAGCACAGCCAGGGCACCAAGGGTCACGGCTCACCTAGGTGTGGACGGTGGTAGTGTCATGGTTTGCAAGGGTTTCTGGAAACCACACAGGCTTCACCTTTTCTTTTGCTCTGAGTCATCACTTCATCCCTGGGGCAAGTCCCTTCATCTTTCTAAGCTTCCTCTTTTCAGCTCCCTTATCTGTAAAGTCAGAAAAACAAGAGTACCTATTTCAAAAGGTGACTGTGAGAATTAAAATAATCTGTGATGTGTTGAGCTGCATGTCTGATGCCTACATATCTGCTGCCGCCACTGTAATATTACCACCATCATCATGACCATTAGGAGTAGGAATAAGAACAATGAAAACTCCTCTAGTGTCACCCCTAAAAGAGATCAGGAGGTTGGATTCCAACCAGAAGCCTCATGTCTCCTGCAGAGATGACTCCTGAACCCCCAGAGAGCTAGCAGAGATCCATCTCATCGTGTGTGTGGGTATGTCCGTGTCCCATTGGGACACAGCTGTGTAATTAAAGTAAAAGGAGTTTAAGCTAGATGCTCAGAGATGCATGTCCTCAAGATGTGCCAAGAGAAAACCACGCACTAGAACAAAAAGATGATAAATTTGCTTGTATTTTCTAGTACTATTTTTATTTGGCTTTCTTAAGTATTCTATATTGGTAGTACAGGCTTTAAGTTTGTTGGCTCTAGGGAGGCAACATAAGGGTGCTTCCTTAAATCCTTTTAGAATATGATAGGCTATAAATAAATAAATATAATCATGTCTAAAGGATCACTGATACAGGTGATGATGACACCTGTTAAAGTATGCTGTTTTAGGTTGAGTGTGCTGTTTTAGATTGGTTTCTATGTTAATAATAAAATTGAATTGGATTTTATTTTTATCAACATCATGCATGGTATAATTTTAAGAGTCAAACAATATTAAAAGATATAAGAAAGACAAAGGTCCTGAAAGTCTCAACCAACTTCAAGCCATTTTTTATACAGACCACATCCTCTGGTTAAAGTGAAATTAAGATAGAAGTAATTTATCAATAACAAAAATCTCCTGTGCTTTTTAAAATTTATATTCACACCTGCAGATAACTCATGGATCAAGAAGGAAATGATAATGGGATTCAGAAAACCCTTATAATTCAAACAATACTGGTTATTAAGATTCAGAGATATAGCTAAAACGCATGGTCATGTGTTTATATTAGAAAAAAAAAGATAGGTCACAAGTAAAGCATTCAAAATAAATAGCTAGAAAAAGAAAAACAAACCAAGGAAATTAGAAGGAAAAATTAGATTGAACAACAAGAAAAGCCATTTTTGCAGATCAAATGTGATCAAAGATTTAAAATTTCATATGGTTTAACCTAAATGCATTTTAAGATGAGAATAGACATTTGTGTAAAATTTTAATGCAATATAGAAGCAAGAAAGTCAAAAGTTTGTTCTTTGAAATTGAAATTCAGAAACTTTAGGCAAGATTAAGCAAAATAAGCAAACATAAATAAAAACAATAGGAAAGGAAAAGTGAATGTAACTATAGATGCAATAGAAATGTATAAGGTAATTCCATAACCAAACTTTTGGCAATAAATGGAAATAACATGAAATTTTAAACTTTCTTGAAAAATATAAATTACCAAAACAGAGTCAAGAAGAAATAGAACACTGGAATGTCTTATAAATATTAAGGAAATTGGATCCATAAAGTCATCATACTAAGAAAGTTCCAGACCCACTTGGTTTTATTACCGCAAGCATTTTCCTTCTTACACAAAATACTTGTAAGAATAGAAAATACACTCAAAACTATCATATACTCTTGATGGCACTACCAGACAAGGGCAGGAAGTAAAACAAAAGTTACAAGTCAGTTTCTGTCACAAAGATGGAGGTCCTCTTACCTGTGGAGGTCCTAAACAGAGTATTGGTAAACAGAATCCATCAATGAATAAAAAATTATTATATTGAAAGCATTGAGGTAGACCTAGATAACAGATGTCAGTTAACCCCAAATTGATTTTTTTTTCCTTATAGAACATTTCTCATAAAATTTATTATGAGTATTTTTTTGTTTTTCTTTTAAAGGACTTAAATTTTTAAAATTGTGGTAAAATATACATAAAGTAAAATTTACCATCTTAACCATTTCTTTTTCTTTTCTTTTTTTAATTTTCTATACTTTATTGTGTTGGTTTTGCCATACAATGACATGAAACCGCCATGGGTTTACATATGCTCCCCCTCCAGAACCCTCCTCCCTCCCGATTCCCTCCCCCTGGGACATCTCGGTGCACCAGCCCCGAGCATCAGCCCTGGGCTGGCGATTGATTTCACATATGTTAATTAACATGTTTCAATGCCATTCTCCCATATCATCCCACCCTTGCCCTCTTCCACAGAGTCCACGAGTCTGTTCTATACATCTACGTTCCTTTTGCTGTCTCGCATGCAGGGTTATTGTTACCATCTTTTTAAATTCCATATATATGCGTTAGTATACTGTATTGTTGTTTTTCCTTCTGGCTTACTTCACTCTGGATAATAAGCTCCAGTTCCGTCCACCTGAGTAGAACTGCTTCAAATGAATTTTTTTTTAATGCTGAGTAATATTCCATTGTGTATATGTACCACAGCTTTCTTATCCATTCGTCAGTTGATTTCTAATTTCAAAATAATTCCAATCAAAATCTAAATAGGATTATTTAAAATTTGGTAAACTTCTTCTAAAAATTTATATAGAAAAGCAAAATTTCAAAAATAACCTTACAAAATCTGTCTTAAACATCACATTTAGTGAAAAAATCAAGTCACCAAAAGAGTTATTCCATTGCTCTGAAGTTAAAAAAAAACATAAAAGCCAAAGAATGTTATGGAATCATACATTTATGGCAAACTATTTTTTAAAAAGCAAGGGAGTGATAAACATAAAATTAAAACAAATTAAAAATTCTGACAAAGAATAGTTAAATCTGAACCTAGTTTCATTGGCATCAAAGCAAGAGTTTTGAAAAGAGTGAGGGAAAGTTATTTTCTTTTGAAAGGAGAATGAAGATGCTAGTTTAAGAGATTAAAATTTTTTGGTGTGGAGTATATAGTATTGTACATTCTGCATACGCTGCTCTTCAATTTGTTGCACTTCCAAATGCAGGGCAAATCAAAAGGCGAAGAAGGTTCCGGTATCCGTGAGAGTAAGGCTCTGTCCTCTGGGACAGATAGTTTGGGTGGAATCCATCACTGTTCTGTGAGAAGAAATTCTTGGTGCACAATGAGTGACTCTTTCCCGTCTACCTGTTAACATTGTTATTTAAAATAAAAATTACAAATTCTTAAAAAAAAATAATTCTGACAAAGAAAAGCCAAGTAGGATACTTATTGTTCCTCATATCAAGAAAAATAAGGCAGGAGGCAGTATAATAGCTATAGCATGATAATAATTTACACAGGAAAAACAAAGAGCAGTGGAAAGAGTTGAGGATTCAGAGGCAGGTCCATGTATATAGTGGAAACTAACATATAACAAATGTGGTCTGTCAGATCAGTGGGCAAAAATGACTATTGAAAAAGTACTTTAAAAATTGGAAAATATTTATATGTGTATATCTCCAAAAGAAAACAGATCCCTCCCTCACATTATGAATAAAGATCAATTCCAGATGTATCAGACTCCAAAATTAGAAAGGAAAAAGTTAATAGTTTTTTTTTAAAAAGCATATAGGAGCATATCTTTTAACCTCATGGAAAAGACACAAAAAAGCATAAATCAAATAAGAAATAAGTACATTAAGTAAAATTGCATTAAAAATTTTAAAACTCTTGCTCATCAAAAGATACCACAGAGTATGAAAAGATAAGCCACAAACTTAGAGGAGACATTTTTAACATATTTAACTGAAGAATTACTACCCAGGGTATATGTTGAATTCTTACCAATCAGTAATAAAATGGTCACCTTCTAATAGAAAGATGGGCAAAAGATATTATTCCAGGCTTATTATGGAAAGATGGTCACTAAATTTACAAAAGGATGACCAACAAGTCAGCAACTAGGAAAATGCAGAGAGGACTATTGTAGGCTGCCAGCTTGATAATAATAAAAGGTATAACTGAAATGTTGGGAGGATGTGGAGTAATACGAACTCTGATTGCTGGTAATGGGAGATCAGTTGTTCCATAGACTTGGACAACAGTTTGCTTCTGTCTAGTTACGTGAACACATGTACACCCTCTGCTGAAATTTTTGCACTTTTATGCCAGGAGACTGGTGAGAGTACTTTGTAAAAGCTAAGTATTTTATAATAGCAAAAATCTGAAAATGTTAATAGTTCCATCATCATTAGAGTGGTTGGATATCACTGTATAGTAGTAAAATACTATACAGATTAAAAAAAAAAGTCAATGACCACTACATGCATCCACATCGATGGTTCTTGAACATGATATTGAGTGAAAAAAGCAAGTCACAAAATAATTATTCCATTAGTCTGAAGTTAAAAGCATAAAAAGTCAAAAAATTTTATGAAACCATATGTTTTTGGAAAAACTGTAAAAAAGGGGGGAGTGGGGAAAAGTAAATCTGCAATTTAGAAAAAATGGTCCCTTTAGAGGAAAACTGTAGGGGAAAGTAGAGTCCCTTCAAAGGTGTTAACAGTTCTGTTTCTTAAGGTGGGTGTCCCTACATTGTCTACTTTTATAGTCCTTTAAACTATGTATGGTTTCCCTGGTGGCTCAGCAGTAAAGAATCCACCTGCCAATGCAAGAGATCTGGGTTCAATCCCTGGGTTGTGAATATCCCTTAGAAAAGGAAATGGAAACCCACTCCAACTCTTGCCTAGAAAATCCCATGGACAGAGGAGACTGGTGAGCTATAGTCCTTGGGGTGGCAAAATGTCAGACACAACTGAGCTAGTAAACAACAACAATAACAACAGACTATGTGTACTTAAATATGCATGTACTCAGTTCAGACCACTCACTCAGTCGTGTCTGACTCTTTGCGACCCCATGGACTGCAGCACGCCAGGCTTCCCTGTCAATCACCAACTCCTGGAGCTTACTCAAACTCATGTCCGTAGAGTCGGTGATGCCATCCAACCATCTCATCCTCTGTCGTCCCCTTCATCTCCCACCTTCAATCTTTCCCAGCATCAGGGTCTTTTCTAATGAGTCAATTATTCGCATCAAGTAGCCAAAGGATTGGCGTTTCAGCTTCAGCATCAGTCCTTCCAATGAATATTCAGGACTGATTTCCTTTAAGATTGACTGGTTGGATCTCCTTGCAGTCCAAGAGATTCTGAAGAGTCTTCTCTAACAACACAGTTCAAAAGCATCAATTCTTCAGCGCTCAGCTTTCTTTATAGTCCAGCACTCACATTCGAAAAACCATAGCTTGGACTAGATGGACCTTTATCAGCAAAATAATGTCTCTGCTTTTTAATATGCTGTCTAGGTTGGTCATAGCTTTTTTTCAAAGGAGCAAGGGTCTTTTAATTTCATGGCTGCAGCCACCATCTGCAGTGATTTTGGGGCCCAAGAAAATAAGATTTTTAACTGTTTCCATTGTTTCCCCACTATTGACAATGAAGTGATGATGCCATGATTTTGGTTTTCTCAATGTTGAGTTTTAACCAAGTTTTTCACTCTCCTCTTTCACTTTCATCAAGAGGCTCTTTAGTTTTCCTTTGCTTTCTGCCATAAGGGTGGTATCATCTGCATATCTGAGTTTATTGATATTTCTCCCAACAATCTTGATTCCAGCTTGTGCTTTGTCCAACCCAGCATTTTGCATGATGTATTCTGCATATAAATTAAATAAGCAGGGTGACAATATACAGCCTTATTAGAATTCCATATCATCTCTTGGACTGTCACTCAGAAAGCTAGAAGTCAGAATGACTTCAGAGTCAGGGGCCTGGAGAAATTCCTCCTGGAAAAATAGATACTCCTGTCCCAATTTGGAACCAGTCTGTTGTCCCATGTCCAGTTCTAACTGTTCCTTCTTGACCTGCCTATAGATTTCTCAGGAGGCAGGTCAGATGGTCTGGTATTACCATCTCTTTAAGAATTTTCCACAGTTTTTTGTGATCCACACAGTCAAAGGCTTTGGTGTAGTCAATAAAACAGAAGATGTTTTTCTGGAACTCTTCAGGTGGTAAAGCATCTGCCTTTACCCAGGTTCAATCCCTGGGTTGGGAAGATCTCCTGGAGAAGGAAATGGCAACCCACTCCAGTATTCTTGCCTGGAAAATCCCATGGATGGAGGAGCCTGGTAGGCTACAGTCCATGGGGTCGCAAAGAGTCGGACACAACTGAGCGACTTCACTGTCTTTCTTTCTTGTTTTTCCTATGATCCAGAGGATGTTGGCAATTTGATCTCTGGTTCCTCTGCCTTTTCTAAATCCAGTTTGAACATCTGAAAGTTCACTGTTCACATACTGTTGAAGCCCAGCTTGGAGAATTTTGAGCATTACTTTACTAGCGTGTGAGATGAGTGCAATTGTGCGATAGTTGGAGCATTCTTTGACATTGCCTTTCTTTGGGATTGGAATGAAAACTGACCTTTTCCAGTCCTGTGGCCACTGCTGAGTCTCCCAAATTTGCTGTCATATTGAGTGCAGCACTTTCACAGCATCATCTTTTAGGATTTGAAATAGCTCAACTGGAACCCCATAACCTCTACTAAGTTTGTCTGTAATGATGCTTCCTAAGGCCCATTTGACCTTGCATTTCAGGATGTCTGGCTCTAGGTGAATGATCACACCATCATGGTTATCTGGGTCATGAAGATCTTTTTTTGTATGATTTTTGTATGCATGTGCTACACTTCTCTATAGTATTTCACAGCTTTTAAAAGTGTTAAAAAAGATTCCCTGCCCACCCCCCACCGCCATTCCACTGTCACTCTGCCCCCTGCAGCACCAGTTTTTAGCACCTTTGGGCATTGCTGTGATACTCTGCTGTCTATTGGGAACAGAGTTTTAGACAGTTACCACTTGCTTCCTATTTTGGGAGACAAGGATTTTTGTATTTCAGAATTCTATATGAATGCATAAAAACTCATTTTTTAAAGAAATATAATTACCTTTCTGAAGTTATCAATGATAGTTTCTTCATATTTTGTTTTGTTTCCTACTTTCCTTCTGTCCCTTTTTCCAAGTTTCTTTTTTATATTTCTTGGTTGTAACCTCTGTATTTCATGTTAGAGGATTATCTCAAAGAATTGGTAATCCTTGGCTGCTATTTTATATACAGGATCAAAGCATGATAAACTCGGCATGAATTAATGATGTATGCCCAATGATAGGGCTCACAGTGGGGTAAACAGTTGCAAACCAGCCATTTCATTTGGGTGGGCTTTGAATGACAGGATCTGTTTGTCTTTGCTCTTAGATTGATCTATTTTTACAGGTGGAATTTCTCCAGGCCCCTGCCTCTGGGGGCTGGTGTGTCATTCTGACTTATAGTTTTCTGAGTGACAATCCAAGAAAGGATATAGAATTCTAAAAATGACTCCAGTTCAAGATAGCAATACCACCTTCCTGTGTCTGATGTCTGAGTCCCAAATCTGTCTCATTGAATTTGTCTGAAAGTATACACCTGGCACTCAGTTGCACCCATGAACCAACGTTTAAATAACCCCCTTTCCTCATCTCACCCTTCCCCAGCACATGATGACTCTAATCTATGTGTCCAAGGTTATGCCTCCCCCTGAAGATTATTAGGTTTGTCCTTCTGTCACTCTACCATGTAATTTACCACTCTTCCAATGACTTCTACCTTCACATTTCTGTTTTGAAATTAAGAGTCTATGCATTTCACTGGGCTTCCCCGGTGGCTCAGTGGTAACGAATCTGCCAGCCAGTGCAGAAGACACAGGTTTGATCCCTGATCCTGGAGAGAGGAATGGCAGCCCACTCCAGTATTCTTGCCTGGAGAACCCTATGGACAGAGGAGCCTGGAGGGCTACAGTCCATGGGGTCACAAAGAGTTGGACATGACTGAGGAACTGAGCAACGATGGCTAGTTTCAACTGCAGCTAGATTTCCTGTTTCTGATTCCTAGTCTTACCATTTGAGGTTGATTTTTTAAGAAAAAGAAGTGAACAAGCCTTTAGTTTGCTGCTTTAAAACTCAAAGTGGTTGTGATTTTCCCATTTGAGAGGCTGTTGCCTTGCTGTAACATGACTGACGAGGCAGGCACATTCTTGCTGGGATGAGATGTGTTGCTAGGGAAAGAACACAGGACTGAAGTAGGCTATCCGGAGCATTTTGGACAAATCGCTTACTGTGTGCTTGTTGCTGTCATACTTTCAAAGGGTGACGTGTCCGTATGAGAGAACCTCGGAGAACATATTTGTTCTCTCGATTCTAGACAGGATGGATGTAGAGGCTCACTCTTCATGGATGATGGCGAGTAAATATTTTGGATCACAGGGTTACTCTGTTCCCATGGATGGCTGAGGACGATAATGTGCATTTGCGTTCCATGATAGATGAGCTGTGAGAGTAAGGAGGATGATAAAGACTAATTATAGGGGAAATGTCTGGGGTATAGACTGAAAGCCCTAACAAAAACTTGTAGCAGTTTTAAAATCTGTGTATACAGTGCTCTTTCATCTTTCTTTTCTTACTAACATTTCCTGGAATCGTCATTTTATGTTTATAGAAGGAGCTCAGGGAGCCTCCTTGAAACATTGTGGTACTTATGTCAACCGTTGTTACCCAGAAAATTAACAGGGTAGAATGACTTAGGTTGTAAATAGTATATGTTATAGCAATGGCTGCAAATTAGAACTATGTGCAAGGTTGTTCTGGATGAAGTATGCCCGTAAAAGGAAAAATGAAAGTAGCCTTAGGTATCTTTAAAGAGGAAATGTTTCTCTTTGAGTTTTGTCACAGATTATGCCATCCAGTGGCTCAAGGGCCCTGAAGCTAGGAGTGCCCACTGTCACTGGTTCTTCACCGTCCAAGCAGGAGTGAGAAAGAGCCAGGTAATTTGCATCCTGGTACAGGCAAAATCAAAGGCCATCCATCATTTCTGATAACTTGAATGCAATGATTATCATTTCAAAGACATGCGATGACATTGAAGATAATAACTTTTCTGTTGCCCATTATCTCTAACCAGCTTGGAGTAATTATTAGCATGTGTTCTTTTCAAAAGCCTAACATTCTAAATTTTGGAGAGAGAAGTCCTATTTGAGCCACCAGGGATATGTAAGAGACTACATTCAGTGGTTTAATACCAAGTGAGAAATTACATAGATGAGGCAGAAAGTCCATACGCCTGATCAACTTTGTTATTTATAATCCTTCAGAGGGCAATATGTCTATCTGTATACCTGCAGTTGGCTTTATATAAAAAAGCTGTACTCTTTGAGCACATAGCTTTGAGAGAGGACTCCATGAATACTGATAGAGAAAGGGTACATTTCCAGTTAGTTAGCAGAAAAAACTCTAGGAATTAGAGATTATATAAACATACAAGCAGATATCAGACACTGTGCTACATGTGAGTGATAATGAACAAAATACTTCATTCATTTATTTGCATTTATTTATTTGACTACTCAAAAGTGTGATCCATGTACCAGTAGCAGAAGTATCACCTGGAAGCTTATTAGAAATAAAACAGTCTCACTCCTTTTATTAGTTTCCTAAGGCCAGCTTAAATTGCCACGAACTGGGTGGCTTAAAGCAACAAAAATTTATTGTCTCCACAGTTCCAGAAAGTCTGAAATTAAGGTGTTGGCCAAGTCATTCTCCCTCTGAAACCAGCAGTGGAATCTTTCTCCGTTTCTTCTGGTGGTTTGCTGGCACTCTTTGTTAGTCTCTGGTATATAGCTGCCTTCATCAACACATGACCTTCATCTTCACCTTGTGTGTCTCTGTGTCCTCACATAGCCATCTTCTTAAAAGGATGCCAGGTATATTGGATTAGAGGTTTACTCTACTCCGGTTGGGGGCTTCCCTGGTGGCTCAGACAGTAAAGAATTATGCCTGCAGTGCAGGAGACCTGGGTTCAATCCTTGGGTTGGGAAGATTCCCTGGAGAACTAAATGGCAACCCACTCCAGTATTTTTGCCTGAAGAATTCCATGGATGGAGGAGTCTTGAGGGCTGCAGTTCATGGGGTCATAAAGAGTTGGACACGACTGAGCAACTAACTCTTCACTACTCTACTCCAGGATGGTCCTCATTTTCATTACAACTGCAATGACCCTATTTCCAAGTAAGGTCACACTGAGGTGTTGGGGCTTAGGACATAAACATATCTTTTTAAGGAGGAATACCGTCTCATCCATACATAGTGAGTAAAATTTTCTATTTGTATTGAGGGCCCCAGTAATTCACAGGCACACTTAACCTCCAGGAGAATATCCCACCAGAATTCTCTGAGGGCTTTGCCTACAGAATGTAGAGGTATGTAGGATAGAAATGTTTCCTATGCAACTTAAGAGTACTGGAGAGAAAGCTTTCTCTTTGCTCCTCAATGCTAGGTTCAGTAGGGTGGGAAGGGGAAGAGAAAGAACATTTACTCTCCCAGTTGACGGTCATGAAGATTGATTATTGAGCCAGGAATTTGAAGTGAGATTGTAATAAAGAAATGTAAAACAGAAAACAAGTAAAACATGACTCATAGGTCCTAGAGCATCATACCTCTGGTATATCTGGAGTAATGAGCCCCTGTGCTCCCATCCCTCCTAAAAGAGAGTAAATAAATTCTTCCTCCTGCTCTTAAAGTGGGAGTTACATGTATGCAATAAGTTCTTGGCTTTGGGAAAGTTGAGTCATGATGATTGGAGACCATGTGAAAGTATGAAACTGAGTTTTTCCAGGTTGCCCTGGTGTTACTGTCTGTTCCAAAGAGAGTTCTTATCTCCCCCCACTTTCTGACCACCATAGCTTAGTGGTCACACTATCAGTTTCAAAGTCGAACTTTTGAATATTTAGTTTTGTTTTTATGTTCTACCAAAAGTCATTATCTTCACATTCTTCTGTTCTGTTGTTGTTTTTCTTTTTTCTACTGTATAGCCCTCTATCTAGATGCTTCTCAGTGGTTTAGAATTTTCATGGTCATCACACACATGCACTCTTTCAGGGACCTTGAGCACTAAGAAATACTAGGCAGATGTTTCTCATCTGTACGTTGGGTATAACAGTAGCTTTTGTCCTGTTTGAAGACTGGACAATGAATACACTGATGTCTCTTGGTCATTTTCTCTCCTGAGTCTCTGATCAAGAGAAAATGCATGTGGTTTTATCTTTGGAGTTTGTTTTCTATTGATCATGAAAACTCCCAAACCAACAGAAGCATGTCTTGCCGCAGCCACCCCTGAGCCCGTGCCTCCTCTCTCAGCCCAGCCTCAGCCTTCACCTGCTGTGGCCTTCTCTCCGTTTGCTTTCTGAACAGAATCCCCTGGTCTGAAAAGCAGTAAAAGGGTTTTTCTGTTTCATCAGTAAGGGAGCAGGATGCCAAATATGTTCTCAGACGCAGGACAGGACGACAATTTGCCTTTTCACATTTCTTGGTGAAGAGCCTAAATCCTTAAAGTAAACTTCGTCTGAGCAATTTTACATGTCCCCAGAAATGAGGCCATGGAAGAGGTTCAGACCTAACAGTCTGACAGAACAGTGAGGCTTAGTTTTCGTTGAAACATTTGTTGGGACAGATAATCAGGCTGCATGTGGAAAGCTTATTTTAATGGCATTTATCAGCCCAGTTGACAGAGGCTACTACCCAGCAGCGTACCCGGCCGTGCTGGCCATCAGCAGCAAGGACTTGTTTATACCAAGTCAGGTGACATTTCATAATATGGCACCATGGAGCCAGCCAGCCAGCTCCTGTGGGTGTGATGCCAGAGAGTGGCAGGGGTGGAGAAGAAGGGACAAGGAAGCTGAGTCAGCATTTATTTTTCCCAGGCACCTGCCAATAAAGAAACACATGCTTGTTCTCCCTGAGGAGAGAGCAAGATGGCTGCCAGCTGTGGTCTTGCTCTTCGCCTCCAGCTGGCCCTGGCTTTTGGTACTGGATGGGAAAGTAATAGCTTACCTGTCCCATCTCCAGGCATTGTCACGCTAGCAATGTGTAGGAGATAACAAGGATGGCCACAGCTGTGGAGTGGGATTGAATCTGTTGCTTATTTCCATGATTTGGGGTGGGGGGGAGGTGGCATATAAGGCCTGCATCCATGAGCTAACGTGCTGCATGGCCCTGTTTCATCTTGTGTTGTGAGTGAGCGTTGCATGCTCAGTCATGTCCAATCATTTGCGACCCTGTGGACTGTAGCCCACCAGGCTCCTCTGTTCATGGGACTATCTAGGCAAGAATGGAGGAGAGGGTTGCCATTTCCTTCTCTAGGGAGTTTTCCCAATCTAGGGATCAAATTCGTGTTTCCTACATTGCAGGTAGATTCTTTACCATCTGAGCCACCTAGGAAGCCCATTATCTTGTGTTGTTGTTCAGTTGCTGAGTTGTATCTGACTCTTTGTGACGCCATGAACTGTAGCATTCCAGGCTTCCCTGTCCTTGACTGTCTCCCACATTGCCCGGATTCATGTCCATTGAGTTGGTGATGCCACCCAACCATCTCATGCTCTGTTGCCCCCTTCTCCTCCTGCCCTCAATCTCTCCAAGCATGAGTCTTTTCCCATGAGTCTGCTCTTTACATCAGGTAACCAAAATATTGGTGCTTCAGCTTCAACATCACTTCTTCCAGTGAATATTCTGGAATTTCCATTGGGAAATACTCTTTTCCAAGTTAGATTTCCATTTCTTGTAAAAATAAGGATTTCCAGTGTAGGGGGTATGTGAATGGGTGACAGTTAAATGAGAGTAAAAATTAGGCCTAGGGGTTCCTCAATCCAGCCAAAGTTCCGACTCCATACTATTTATATTTGTAGTTTGGAGGAATCTGGAGGAAATGATCAGCTCAATCATCTGAGCTTAAAGCCCCTAGGATCGTTGCATCAATTTCTGCATCTCCAGCATAGGGGTCTCCCTGCTTTTCAACCTAGTCCACAAGAATGTCTTGAGGGTAAATCCAACAGTCATTATGAAACCGCCTTGGTCCCTTTGGAAGCTGGTGACTTAGAAATTTGAAGGATCACTGTTAATGAGACAAGTTGACTTGTTATCAGTAGCGAATGTGCTTCATGCCAGCCTCCTAATATCTGTAGTTTTGCCAAGTAGTAGAATTTGGTGAGTGTTGATATGAAGCATAAGCAAAAGATATGGCCAGTCTGAAGGCACAAAAATAGAAATAATGTTTTTCAGAATTTTGCTTTGGAGAGTCAGCTCGTCTCCTTTCTGTGTATTCTCCATTGTGTTGTTTGATCTCCCTGAGAGAGGCAGCCACATACTCACTTGTTCTCTACAGTCCAAAATGTCCTCCCCGTGGGTGTGGAGATTTGATAATCTCTCATTATCTTGAAAGTAACTATCTACCTATGTATATGGATCCTTCATTTACTTGTTTGTTTTTGATGGAGGAAGGGACTTAATTTATGGGAAGTGACCAAATTTTGATGGTCATGGGTGATAACACATGAGGCTCTGTTTAACTAGACATGAGGCCCGTCCTCGGGCCTCTGTGATAAAACCGAGTTCACTGGAGATGGAGATCCTGTGACTGAAACTGAGAAAGTTCACGTGTGAGGACTAAGCCGAAGAACAGAACACCCACCTTCCTCTGCCTTAGGTTTCGGTGTGTTTGGTATTTAGCTAAGGTGTTAGTGTGGCAATGAATCCTGTTTTCCAGACAGGGAGGGAGGGCTCCCTGGAAGAAGGCTTCTGTGATTCTCTTTATTTTGTAGCTGAGCCGAGCTCACGCAGCCAAGTATGCTTCCAGCATTCGTGGCCTATCCAGACCATTTATTTTTATTTTTATTTCTGGCCACATCTGCCAAGGCCAGGCAGAAAGCTGAAGATATATATGGATTTTATGTAGATGTGAAAATCCCACTGGACCTGGCAGGAATTCTTTCTCGGTCGGTCTGGCAAGACTTTTCTAGCCGAGAAGCCAGGGTGTGGTTTTTCCATTGGAGCAGATCTGTATTCCCATTCCTGTCTTCATTCTTATTCAGAGAGGCAGGCTTCTCTAAAAATCCACATATGTAAGAAATAATGATCATTTGGATGCACGGGCTCAAGGTGCGGGCTTAGACAGAGTGGAATACGGGCCTGCCTTCCCCTCTCTGGAAGGCATGGCGGGAGTTCCTGAGGCAAGGTGATAGTGCGCATGTGTGACAAACCCTAATCCCAACATGCAGCGGGGGTCTGGAAAGGCTTTGCCTTAAACTAGGCATGTCTAATAGGGTTTAATGCAACCTGTGAGTTTGCCCCTGCACGAGGTCAGCGTGTAGGTCAGTGGAATGCTGCACAAATTGCATTCTCCTCCAGACTGTAATTACACCTCAGAGAAGGCCATGGGCTGCCAAGTTCAGCTGACTTCAGATAGGACCAAGATAAACTAAGGGCTTGCTAATGCTTCTCAAAAAGTGGTTTTTAAGGCTTTGGTATAAAGCATCTCTTGTTTTTTAAAAAAAAATGATAGTCTTGAGGTTTATGAAGGAGCTCTGTGTAGGGGATGGTGAGACCAGCCATTGTCTGCCTTCCCTGAGAGCAGAAGAAGGTTGTTTGAAATGGAAGCATGAAGAATTCAAGTCAGATAGAAAGTGAAATGCTTTGGTGCCAAAAGTTACTTAATCCTAGAAAATGATTTTGAGGATTTATAACAAATCAAGTAATATGCACTTGAGGACAAAGAAGAATAAAAAATGGGTATTTGGGAACAGTCATTGAATAGAAATAGGATGAAAATTTTAGATTGTGTTGACAGTTAGCTGAGGAAGGATTGTATTTTATTTGTTTGATGGAAAATGGTTATAAATATGAATGTGTTACAAGCCTTTAACAATAATTTTTTAAAGTATGTGTTAGTTGCTCAGTTTTGTCCGACTCTGTGCAACCCCATAGGCTGTAGCCCGCCACTTCTGTCCATGGAATTCTCCAGGCAAGAAGACTGGAGTGGTTGTCGTTTCTTTCTCCAAGGGCTCTTCCTGATCAAGGGATCGAACCCACGTCTCCTGCATTACAGGCGGATGCTTTACCATCTGAGCCACCGAAGAAGTGAAAGTATTAGTTTCTCAGTTGTGTCTGACTCTTTGTGACCCCATGGCTGGAGCCTAGCAGGCTCCTCTGTCTGTGGAATTCTTAAGGCAAGAATACTGGAGTGGGTTGCCATTCCCTTTTCCAGAGGGTCTTCCCAACCCAGAGATCGAACCTGGGTTTCCTGCATTGCAAGCCGATTCTTTACTGTTTGAATCACCAGGGAAGCCCGGGAAAGTAAGATACATCCTTAAATACCCGGGCCATTCCAAAGAAAGAGGATAAATCATTTGCAGTTTTCTTCAATGCCAACAGCTGAGTGATTCCAGAATCCACTTAAAGCAGAATATTCATTAGGTGAGCAAACTTTTATAAGTACTCATACTCTCTTATAAATGTTTTCTGAAATATCTTTCTCAAACAGCCTGAAATGGGCATTTTATTCCAAGGACCCACTTGGAAGGAAGTCACAGTGAGAGCTTCAAGGCGTAATTCTGCCTACTGGCTCCATATCCACATAGAAAACTATTACCTGACATTCATGTTATGAAACTATAGACTAGTGAAGTCAGGAATCCTACCAGTATCTAAGAGTCAAATGTGGAAGACTGACCTAAAGGTCTGCAGCTTGAAAGCCCCTCTGTGGCTGGTGCTCAGGCCCAGTGCAGAGCTGTCACCTAGTGGCCACGTAGAATGGAAGGAATCCTGTCTGAATAGGTAGATGAAGTTTACGTTACAGTGTCATCTGGGGACCCCGGTCCGCAGAGCTTTTCATTTCCCAACTCCCCCTCATGGAGCAGTTTGCCATAGGTGAGACCTGGACTCTTGTTTCAGGAGAAAGGTAGTGAATGAAGCATTCCCAGTCTACCTGGAGGAAGACTGTACCCAACACAGCCATTTCACTTAAAACCGCCCCTTTCACAGAGCTCTGGCATATATACATAAGAACAATTAGAAATTCCTCATGTTACCTGATTCTCGTAAATAGCTCCCTTATGTCAGAATTATTTATGTGAATTTCTCTTTTAATCTCGTCTCTGAACTCCCACTGGATAAGTATGTGTGTATGTATGTATGTGTGTGTGTTATAGACATAATGTATATCTGTTAGTTTCAATTTGATACCACATCAGTGCACCAACATAGGAGTTTGCATTTTGTGAGTGCTACTGAGTTGGACTGTGTCTCAGGGGTGGTGTGTGAAGGCAGGCCTAGAAATAGAAGGCTGGCCTCCTGACTTTTCTCTCAACAGCTAGTCATTGGTGATGATGCCTGTCACTTTCCATAGCTAGCTAAGGGACTCTGACAGCTTGGAAGGCTAAAGCTAAAAGCTAGAGGGAAGGACCATTGTATTTATGGCTCTGGTTCTTAGTTTTCTCTGCATTTCTGCTTAGATTGTTGAACTGCTGGGAACCTTTGACTTGGGCCAGACAACTTTAAAGTTTTAACAGGATAATAGCAGCTAGGATGCTTAAAGACGAATGCTTTAATGATGGGTTAAATTTTTGAGTTAATAAATGATTTGACGTGCTATGGGTTTTTTGTATTTAAAGTCCTATGGTAATTTTTAAAATGTATTAAAGTATATAAGGCTGAATAAAAGACTATTGAATATCTGACACCCTCAGGCAATTTAGGATTCTAAAAGTTTTCCAGCTAACCATTATTATCACCAGTTCATTCTACTCAGTAAGGCAGATACAGAAAGTGTAGGTGATTGTGGTTTCTTTCAAGCCCAAGATGTATTAGAGAAGCTAATAAATGGGGACAAATACACAAGATTAGTTTATCTTTCAGTCATATTTTCTCTCTATTCAAAAAGGAATTTTGAAGTTGACTTTAACCTGTGTAGAAGTTAGCTAATCAAGATAACATATAATAAAAGAAAAACGAGGTATTTTCAGGTAATGAAACGTTCTACATACAATGGATCTGGTTATTTGAAACTTGACCATGATTATAAAAAATATTTTAAAAGCAATGTAATAATCTTTGATTGATAACTAAGTGAACATCTTTTTTAAAAAAACCTTTAAAAAAAATCTTTGTTCTCTTTCTTTCCTTTGTTCTTTCCATCAGTTTTCTCAATCTTGTCTTTTATTCCATGTTTTCTTCTTACCTACTCTGCTGTGAAGGTAAATGCCTCAGGCAAGAGGTAAAAATCTGAGTAAGAAGTTAATGAGATTTTAATACAAATCAGAGATTGATCAGAAAGAAGAGTTGGATAGCAGACAGTGTCCTTCTGTCTCTTTGCCCCTTGCTTTAATGCCCTAGCAGTGAGGTGATCGCACTGATTTTATAGGGCTCTTGAGCGTAAAATATTGTTACTTTTCTGGAAATCCACAGGGGGCCACTAAAGGAATAAAAGTTTACAATATCCTGGTGCTCACTGCCCCCAATTCACAACTGTCCATTTGGATTGGCTCGTGGGCAGAGGCACACAAAACCTTAGTAGGGTGCAGTAAAAGGTAAGTCGCTCTTCTTCCCTTAGACAGTGCCTCTTACAACCACCATCTCTGTCTAAGTCTTTCTTCCTGCTCTTCAGCCGTGTTGTTATTTAAGTTTCTTTGCATTGAACCAGTCCAACAGAGAGTCATTGGAAAACATAACAAAAAGGACACAGAGACAATTCACAAGAACATATGACCAACAGCAAACTGTTTAACCTTACTGTTAATTCATTAAAAATGCAAAATAGTGAAAAAAAAAATTCCACCTGTCCTATGGGCCAACATTTTTAAAACCAGTAATACCCAGTGTAGGTAAGGGAAGAGGCATACAGTCACTTTCAAATACTTGGCAAGAGTGTAAATTGATAGTTATTGTTAGAAACAATGTGACAATATTTATCAAAATGTGAAATGGACATGGTTTAACAACTTCTGTAAGTCTGTCCTATACAAATACAACCTCAAGTGACCTCAGGAATGATCTGAATATATACTGAAGTCTTAGACCAGACTTTTTAGCAGACTGAACTCAGTGAGTCTGTTTGTTAAATCTAATGTGTTGTTTTCCTCCATGTGTGTTTTTTTTTCAGTCTTTTTGCATATTGGACTTAAAGATATTTTAAAATATTTATCTATTCTATTCTCTGTGGGGTTTTTAATCTCCTTTTTACTTGTGATTTTTTTTTCTTGTAATTTGTTTGGTAGTGTCCTCCACTTCCTAAATTGAGAGCATTACAGACTACAGGCACCCTTGATTTATTGTGCTTTGCAGATAGTGCATTATTTACAAATTGCAGGTTGTAGCAACCCTGCATTGAGCAAGTCTATCAGTGCCATTCTCCCCCATGACACTGATCATTTCATGTCTCTGTCAAATTTTGGTAATTCGCACAATGTTTCAAACTTTTTCATTATTATTTGTTATGGTGACCTGAGATCAGTGATCTTTGACATAGCTCTTGTCGTCGTTTTGGGGCATCCACCCACCAACCACTCCCACCATCTCTTCTCACCTCCTTAGGCCTCTCTATTCCTTAAGACACAGTATTAAAAGTGGGCCTCCTAAGAACCCCACAATGTTCTCTTAAGTGTTCAAGCGAAAGGAGAAGTCATACATCTCTCATTTTAAATCAGAAGCTGGAAATAATTAAGTTTAGTGACGAAGGCATGCTGAAAGCCGAGATATGCCCAAAGCTAAGACCTGTTGCGCCAGTTAGCCAAGTTACAAACGCAAAGGAAAAATTCTTGAAGGAAATTAAATGTGCTACTCCAGTGAACACATAGATGATAAGAAAGTGAAACGGTGAAAGTTTTAGTGCTCTAGATAGATCAAATCAGCTGCAACATTCCCTTAAGCCAAAGCCTATTCCAGAGCAAGGACCTAACTCTCATCAATTCTGTGAAGGCTGAGAGAGGAGAAGAAGCTGCAGAAGAAAAGTTTGAAGCTAGCAGGGGTTGGTTCATGAGGTTTAAGGAGAGAAGCCATCTGCATGACATAAAAATGCAAGGTGAAGCAGCAAGTTATCCAGAAGACCTAGCTAATACAATTTATAAAGGTGGCTATTCTAAAGGACAGATTTCTATTGTAGCTGAAACAGAAACAGCCTTCTGTTGGAAGAAGATGCCATTTAGGACTTTCATAGCTCGAGAAGGAGAAGTCAAAGCCTGACTTCAAAGCTTCAAAGGACAGCCTGACTCTTTTGTTAGGGGCTAATCCATCTGGTGACTTGAAGTTGAAGCCAGTACTCATTCACCATTCCAAAAATCCTAGGGCCCTTAAGAATTGTGCTAATTCTATTCTTCCTGTGCTCTATAAATGGAACAGCAAAGCCTGGATCACAGCACATCTGTTTACAACATGGTTAACTGAATATTTTAAGCCCATTGTTTGGACTTACTACTCAAGAAGAAGATTCCTTTCAAAATATTACTGCTCATGAACAATGTACCTGGTCACCTAAGAGCTCTGATGGAGATGTACAGTGATATTCATTTTGTTTTCATGCCTGCTAACACAATATCCATTTTACAACCCATATATCAAGGAGTCATTTCTCATTTCAAGTCTTATTCTTTACCAGCTGAGCCACCAGGGAAGGCCACCAAGTCTTTTTCTTTAAGGAGTACATTTTATGAGGCCATAGATAGTGATTCCTCTGATGGATCATGTCATAGTCAATTGAAAACCTTCTGCAAAGAATTCATCATTCTAGATGCCATTAAGAACACTGGTGACTCATGGTAAAAGACTAAGATATTAACATGAGCAGGAGTTTGTAAGAAGTTGATTTCAACTCTCATGGATGACTTTGAGGGATTCAATTTGGACTTGAGTGGAGGAAATCACTGAAGATGTGGTAAAAATTGCAGGAGAACTAGAATTAGAGATGGAGCCTAAAGATCTGATTTAATTGATGCAACCTTATGATAAAACTTAGCAGATGAGGAGTTGCTTCTTCTAAATGAGCAAAGAAAATGGTTTCTTGATAGAGAATTACTGCTGGTGGAAATGCTGTGAAAATTGTTGAAATGGCAACAGAGGATTTAGAATATGACAGAAACTTAGTTGATAAAGTAGCAGCATAGTTTTAGAGGATTGATTTAGTTTTGACAGAAGTTCTGCTCCGGGTAAAATACTATCAAATAGCATTGTATGCTACAGAGAAATTGTTTGTGAAAGGAAGAGTCAATTAGTGTGGCAGACTTTATTGCTGTCTTATTTTAAGACATTGCCATAGCCACCCAGCCTTCAGTAACCACCACCATGATCAGTCAGAAGCCATCAATGTTGAGGCAAGACCCTCCACCAACAAAAATATTATCACTTGCTGAAGGGCTCAGATGATAGCATTTTTGGTAATAAGTTATTTTTAATTAAGGTATCTACATATTGCTTTTCTAGGGCTTCCCTGATAGGTCAGTTGATAAAGAATCTGCCTGCAATGCAGGAGACTCCAGTTCGATTCCTGGGTCAGGAAGATTCTCTGGAGAAGGGATAAGCTACCCACTCCAGTATTCTTGGGCTTCCCTTGTGGCTCAGCTGGTAAAGAATCTTCCTGCAACATGGGAGACCTGGGTTCGATCCCTGGGTTGGGAAGATCCGCTGGAGAAGGGAAAGGCTACCCAGTATTCTGGCCTGGAGAATTCCATGGACTGTATAGTCCATGGGGTTGCTAAGAGTGGCTTCCCTTGTGGCTCAGCTGGTGAAGAATCTGCCTGCAGTGCGGGAGACCTGGGTTTGATCCCTGGGTTGGGAAGATCCCCTGGAGAAGGGAAAGGCTATTCAGTATTCTGGCTTGGAGAATTCCATGGACTGTATAGTCCATGGGGTTGCCAAGAGTCAGACATGACTGAGCAACTTTCACTGCATACTGCTTTTCTATTCATAATACACTTGTACATTTAATAGACTACAGGGTAAACATAATTTGTATATGTACTGAGAAGCAAAAAATTTGCATGACTCACTATATTGCAGTTCATTTTACTGCAGTGGTATTGAACCAAACCTGTAGTATTTCTGAGGTGCGCCTGTACAGTGTTTAAAACAGGATGGTACTGATATAAAGACAGACATAGACCAATAGAAGAGAATAGAGAGCTCAGAAATGAACCCACCCATACATGGTCAGATGATCTTCAGCAAGAGTGCCAAGACTAAGAAATGGGGAAAGGATAATCGCTTCAACAAATGATGTAGGGAAAACTGGATATCCAAGTGCAAAAGATTGAAATTGCACCAGGTTCTTTCAGCATAAACAAAAATCAGTTCAAAATGAATTTAAGACTTAAATGCAAGATATGAAACTATAAAATTCCTACAAGAAAATGTGAGGGAAGCTTCATAACATTAGTCTTGGAAGTTATTTCCTGTATATGACACCGAAGAACAGACAACAAAAGAAATATAGACAAGTGGGTTGATATCAAATTAAGAAGCTTCTACACAGCAGAAGAAACAACAGAGTGAAAAGGTATTATGTGGAATGGGATATAATATTTGCAAAGCATACATCTGATAAGGGGTATAATATCCCAAAATAGGTGAGACACTCCTACACCTCAGTTGAATAAAAACCTGATTTAAAAATGAGCAAAATCTTGTGTAGATGTTTTTCCAAAGAAAGCATACAAATGGCCAACAGGTATGTGAAAGGATATTCAACATCACTGACATCAGGGAAATGCAAATCAAAACCATAAGGAGTATCACCTCACATCTAGTAGGATGGCTGTTGTCAAAAACAAAAACATAGTAAGTATTGGTAAAGACGTCCAAAAATTAGAAAAATAGATGTACCTCATTATCCAGCAGTCCCATTTCTGAGTGTTTATCCAAAAGAATTAAAAACAAGATCTCAAAGCAAGATTGCACTCCTCTTTTCATTGCAGCGTTATTCAAAATAGCCAAGAAACAGAAATAAGTTACATGTTCATTGACCTATGTATTTATATATATGCATGCACATACACATATGCAATAGGATATATATATATCTCTCCACATATGTGTGTTGTTGTTGTTTAGTCACTCAGTTATGTTCGGCTCCTCTGCAACCCTCGAACTGTAGCCTGTCAGGCTCCTCTGTCCATGGGATTTCCCAGGCAAGAATACTGGAGTGGGCTGCCACCTCCTTCTCCCATATATGCACACATATATACACACACAAACAGAATGGAATATCATTCAGCCTTAAGAAGAAAATTCTATCACACGCTACAACGTATATGAACCTTGAGGACATTATTCTAAGTGAAATCAGTCAGTCACGTAAGGACTAATACTGCGTGATTCTGCTTACATAAGGTATCTAAAGTAGTCAGTCTTGTAGAAACAAAAAGCTGCGTAGGGGTTGGGGGAGAAGGAAATGGAGTAAAGGTGTTCAAGGGGTCTAGAGTATCCATCCTGTAGGATGAAAACTTCTAGCCATCTGCTGTACAGCAGTATGCATATAGTTAACAATGCTCACTGTACATTTAAAATTGTGTCGATATGGAAGATTTCATGATTTTCTCACCTTTTTTTACTGTAATAAAAGAAAACATTTTATTTTCAATTATGGTCTTTCAAACAATAATTTAAAAGACCAATAATGGTCTTTCAGACCTTTCAATTATGAAAATGAAAGAAATAAAGAGGGCTTAGAGCATATATCCATTCTATGTCCACTGTGTTCCTTCTATTTCAGCTGGTTTTGAGAAACATGGTATTATTCCACAATCGAAGAGAGACTACATGCAAATGTATATAGGTCCATTTTTAAAGGTCTAGTTAGAGATAGACAAAGAATTTGACACAAATAAGGAAGAGAATACAAATGCTCTGACTTGCACACTGCCGACCCACTTTTTAGGAGGTAGCAACGGATTTCAGGAAATTCAATTTTTTAGTCCAGCTAGCTGAAAGTAACAGACACTTTTCTTCCAAAAACCTGCTGTGCCAGGTAAATAGAATTTCGGGGGTAGTAACATTGTTTCCACACGTCAGCCTGGTTGAACAATGAAGTGGGAGTGGATTTGCTTGCTTTTGTTTATTTTAAAAAATTATATTTTATATTGGAATATAGTTAATTTACAATGTGTCAATTTCAGGTATATAGCAAAGTGATTACAATATATATATACACTTTCTTTTTCAGACTCTTTCCCATGTAGATTATTATAGAATGTTAAGTAGAGTTCCCCATGCTATGTAGTAGGTCCTTGTTGGTTATCTATTTTATATTAGTAGTATGCATATGTTAATCCCAGCTCCTAATTTATCCTTCCCTACATCTTTCTCCTTTGGAAACCATAAGTTTGTTTCTGACACCTGTGAGTCTGATTCTGTTTTGTAAATAGATTTATTTATATATTTTTTTAGATTCCACATATAAATGATGTATGACACTCTTCTTTCTCTGTCTTACTTTACTTAGTATGGTAATCTCTAGGTCTATCCATGTTGCTGAAATGGCATTATTTCACCTTTTTATGGCTCAGTAATATTCCATTGTATATACACTATAGCTTCTTAAACTGATCATCTGTTTATGGGCACTTGGATTGTTTCTGTATCTTGGCAATTGTAAATAGTGATGCAATGAACATTGGGGTGCATGTATCTTTTCAAGTTAGAGTTTTTGTCTTTTCCTGATATAAGTCTAGAGATCAGATTATAGGATCATATAGTAACTGTATTTTTTTTAAGAACTTTCACACTATTCTCCATGGTGGCAATACTGATTTACATTCCCATCAGCAGTATAGGAGGGTTCCATTTTCTCCATGCCCTCTCCAGCATTTATTGTTTGTAGACTTTTTGATGGTAGTTGCTTGTTTTTTATCCTATGACAGAATCTCAATTTCAGTTTCATTCCTTCCCTCTCTGTTCTCTTGTCGTTACTCTCTTGTCTTCTTTTAATTTACTATTAAAAAACCTTGAATTTGAATCTTGTTTTCCCTGTCAGAAGACCGTGTTATCCAGGGTTTTCAGAACCCTAACTGGATGGCATGGTGAATATTTGAAGACATTTTTTACAACCAAATTGTCCTCTTATCTTACACTGGATTCCTGTGCCTGTCTCCTTGACGTTGATGTGTGTGCCAGGACCAAGGCTGTATCTCAGTCACTATCTTGGACTTTTAAGGGTAAATCCAGTCCATTCTCAAAGCTCTTCTTCCTTTGAATTTGCTTTGCAGATAGTTTTATTTGCCTTTTTAAATCATTAAGCTTTACAAAATTTATAAGGTCAAGGACATGATCTGTCTTGGTCACCTCTGCATCCTCTGAATCCAAAGCAGTGCGCACAGCAGGTGGATGGCAGATGTTTGTTAACAAATGAATACATGCCTGAATATGTACACAAAACTTTGGATTTTCTTAATTTTGTGTTGGACTTAAATGATGGTTTCACTTTAAATTTGTGTCCTCTAAGAAAAAGCCAGAAATTTCTATTTTAAAGAAGATGTTTGATTATATATAATCTCTTCTTCCTTTGCTTTTATATAAAAAAATAAATGAAAATACCAAGTATCTTCTTTATTGCTTTTAAAAACTGAAATTCTGTATCCTCCAAGAATCTGTCTCCAAGGCTAATGTTGAAATGGTTAGACACATTAAGCTGATCATCAGGTATTACTTTCATCTTGATGAAAGCTTAGTGTTTGCAGTACTTTTGGCCTAACAGTATATGTAGGAATAGCCATGCTGAGCAGGGGAAGATAAGTGGCTGGCAGAAATTGACTCAGCATTGACTGATAGATAGGCAGACAGGAGTCTTGGTTGGAACAAACAAATGTTATCCCTCATTGTTCAACCAGCAAGCAACTCAGCTAATTAGTTCCAGTATAAATGTAGATGTTTATTACTATTTCATCTTATCTTCACTATGTTTTTGGTAAGTTTATATGCTCAAAGGTGGGAGAGGAAGCATAGCTTTTTAGTTTACATTTCACCCAACAAAATGCATTCAAGACATATGATTTGATGATGTTTTCTGTGATTTCATACTGATTTTTATAGCCCTGCCACAAGCAAGAAAAAGAAAAATTTTTCCCTTAGTGGTCACTGGGTGATATGTTCTTTGGAGCTGATTTCATTCACTAGATTTAGAGAGAAATGAAACTATAATGAGCTCTCCATGGAACATTCATAGAGGGTTGAAATAATTGTCAGTGAGGTATTTAGAGTTTTTAAAAAGATTATAAAAGTTTTTATATACATATATAACATTACTGTTATAAAAGAGTACTAACCAACTTCAAACTAAAGCTGTGTGTACAAAGTATTATTAATCATCGCACAACCACAGAGCAACCTAACCCTCTTGAATAGACAAATTTTATTTAAATAATATCTATGTCAGGAACTGTTTTAGGTGCTTTACGTATATTATGTCATTTAATTTCTAGAATAAATACACAAACTCAGTAGAGTCAAGCCTACTCATGATGAAAAAGTTGAATTCCTAGAATTTAAGTCCCTTTTCCAAGGTCATATGACGGGTCCGCAGTGTAGCCCAGAGCACAGTGATCTTTCCCCTAAGCCATGCAGTGGATGGTCTGCAGCCAAGGAGGTTGGAGGCCATGAAGTGACTTACAAAGTCCAACATGGAAATAGGCCAGTGATAAGTGGAAATATTGGATAAAAACTTGCATATATGGTACAATTACAACTTAGTTAAAATGTCTTTGAATAAAAAAGGTCACAGTAAATTAAATATTATAGAGGTTTGCATACTTGTATTAAATTGGTGGAATTGGTTGTATTTTTCCTTCATTTTCTAGATAACTATACTTCTGGGTAAGTTACTTTCAAATTAAAGGTTTTTTTAATTAATTTATTTTAATTGGAGGCTAATTACTCTACAATATTGTAGTGGTTTTTGCCATACCTTCACATGAATCAGCCATGGGTGTACATGTGTTCCCCATCCTGAACCCCCCTCCCACTTCCCTCCCCATCCCATCCTTCAGGGTCATCCCGGTGCACCAGCCCTGAACACCCTGTCTCATGCATCAAACCTGGACTGGCGACCAGTTTCACATATGATAGTATATGTTTCAATGCTATTCTCTCAAATCATTCCACCCTCGCCTTCTCCCACAGAGCCCAAAAGTCTGTTCTTTACATCTGTGTGTCTTTTGCTGTCTCGCATATAGGGTCATCATTACCATCTTTCTAAATTCCATATATAAGCATTAATATACTGTATTGGTATTTTTCTTTCTGACTTACTTCACTCTGTATAATAGGCTTCAGTTTCATCCACCTCACTAGAACTGATACAAATACATTCTTTTTAATGGCTGAGTAATATTCCATTGTGTATATGTACCACAGCTTTCTTATCCATTCATCTGCTGATGGACATCTAGGTTGCTTCCATGTCCTGGCTATTGTAGACAGTGTTGCAATGAACACTGGGGTACAGGTGTCTCTTTCAGTTCTGGTTTCCTTGGTTTGTATGCCCAGCAGTGAGATTGCTGGGTCATATGACAGTTCTATTTACAGTATTTTAAGGAGTCTCCACACTGTTCTCCATAGTGGCTGTACTAGTTGGCATTCCCACCAACCGTGTAATAGGGTTCCCTTTTCTCCACATCCTCTCCAGCATTTATTGCTTGTAGACTTTTGGATGGCAGCCATTCTGACTGGTGTGAAATGATACCTCATTGTGGTTTTGATTTGCATTTCTCTGATAATGAGTGATGTTGAGCATCTTTTCATGTGTTTGTTAGCCATCTGTATGTCTTCTTTGGAGAAATGTCTGTTTAGTTCTTTGGCCCATTTTTTGATTGGGTCATTTATTTTTCTGGAATTAATCTCAAAAAATCTTTGAGATTGTGTTTTTTTTTTAGAGTATATATTTTTTGAGAGTATATTTTTGAGATTAATTGTTTGTCCGTTGCTTCATTTACTATTATTTTCTCCCATTCTGAAGGCTGTCTTTTCACCTTGCTTATAGTTTCCTTCATTGTGAAAAAGCTTTTAAGTTTAATTAGGTCCCATTTGTTTATTTTTGGTTTTATTTCCATTACTCTGGGGGGTGGGTCATAGAGGATCCTGCTGTGATTTATGTTGGAGAATGTTTTTCCTATGTTTTCCTCTAGGAGTTTCATAGTTTCTGGTCTTACATTTAGATCTTTGATTAATTTCGAGTTTATTTTTGTGTGTGGTGTTAGAAAGTGTTCTAGTTTCATTCTTTTACAGGTGGTTGACCAGTTTTCCCAGCACCACTTGTTAAAGAGATTGTCTTTTCTCCATTGTATATTCTTGCCTCCTTTGTCAAAGAGAAGATGTCCATAGGTGCATGGATTTATCTCTGGGCTTTCTATTTTGTTTCACTGATCTATTTTTCTGTCTTTGTGCCAGTACCAAACTGTCTGAGTGACTGTAGCTTTGTAGTATAGTCTGAGGTCAAGTAGGTTGATTCCTCCAGTTCCATTCTTCTTTCTCAAGATTGGCTTGACTGTTTGAGGTTTTTTGAATTTACATACAAATTGGGAAATTATTTGTTCTAGTTCTCTGAAAAATACTGTTGGTAGCTTGAAGGGGATTGCATTGAATCTATAGATTGCTTTGTCAAATTAAAGTTTTAAAATGCAGTAACTGTAGCATCAGTCCAGTTAGCCAATCAGGGTATCTAAAACTATGAATGTTTTTGTTATGCTTCTGAAAGATTGCCTGATTATTTAGGCTTGCATTGATTTTTTTTTTTTTTTGAATTTTAGATCATCAAGTTATTGGATGGAAAACGATCTCAAACTGTGGGAATCTTGATCTCTAGTTTGCATTTAGAAATGAAGGATATCCAGCAGGGTAAGTCTTATTCATACCTTTTTCTCCCAACTTAAAACTTATCAGCTTTTATTGTGAGAAATGTCAAACATATACAAAAATAAAATGGCCACAGTGAATACTATGTATCCAGTACCTAGAGGCAAAATCATTAACTCATTAACTAGATTGTTTCACCTAAAACACTCCATCTACTAGATTATTATGAAGCAAATCTCAGACATTTTACAATTCCTCTTTTAAAAATGGTAATATACCACGAAAAGTTAAGGATTAAGCATAACTCTAGTGCCATTATCATGCATTTAAAATCATTTGTAATAATTTCCTGATGTCATCAAGTATGTAATTCTAATATCACTGATTGTAAATTCATCTGTTCATGTACAATTAGTTCAAATGAGGATTCATACAGATGTCATGCATTGCCTTGAATGTGTCCATCTCTTAGGTTTCTTTTGATCTAGAGGTTTCTATCCTCTATTTTCCCCCCCTTTTCAATTATTGTTTTCGTAAAGAACCCAGATCACTCGTCCTGTGAAATTTCCCACTTTTTAGGCTTTGCTGATTGCATTCCCATGTTTTTATATATTATATTCTTCTGTCTTCTGTGATTCCTGAAAACTTTTACTTTGATATAGAAAGTTAATCTCAGTGGAGAGAAAATAGTTCATAGACGCTACTGTATATTCTATCAAGAAGTATGTAATATTTTGTAATATTGTGTAATATTCTCTTTATTCTCTTAAGTACGTAATATTTTCTTTATGATGTTTGTGGACACTAATGATCTTTGCCTAGGTTCAGTATTTCATTAGAAGTTTGCCAAATAATGATCTCCTAGTCCCCTCATTTCTTTTTCATTAGCGGAATGCCTCTACAGAGAAACACTCTCCATTTTCATACATTTGGTTATGTCATTGTTTCTTAGTGCCCTGCTGGGTTGTTTTTTTTAATTTTTTTGACTGGTGGTATTTCAACTTGGTTGTCTTTGGCTCAATTTGAAAGACATTTAAAGCAAGGACATTTTACTTGTATATATATTTTTAGGCCCTGGGAAAGTAAACCCGAAATCTTCCGACATGTTTAAAATCTGTGTCTTACGTGAAGATATTCTCCTCCTTTCTCAGTCATCAGTTAAATGTAGATCTTCATTTGGACATATCACTGATAATATTTTCTAAGTGATAATACAATCTTTCATAGATGGTTTTAGGAAATCTAGGTTCGGTGTAACTGTGGAGACACTCTCGAGTCACACTTTTCTCTTCAGGTTTTAGTTGATGATGTCTTCAAGTTATCTCTAGGACACAGCAGAAGGACCCCACCCCCTCCCCCCAGAGGTCCTAAACTGAAAGGCACTTAAGAAACTTACACACATTATTTTTCCTCTGAAATAAGCTTTGTTAAAGGGTTAAAATTCTGCTTTATTGCAAAAATTTACAGTTCCACATAAAGCTAAACATATACTGAATCAGGTGACAGTCTCAGAATATTCAAATAAACTTGTCTTTACTATTTTAGCTTAGTAGTAGAACTGAATACATAAGTGTGAAATATTAAACCTCAAACAGCGTTGCAGTAGTTGGTTTGAGATTGGAGCAGAGGGTGGCTGGAAAGGTCCACTGTCAAAATTAGAAAAGGATGCATCAGTGGCTTTAGATATTAGATCCTCTAGGATGGAATTTCTGAAATTCACACAGAAAACTGTAATACTAAGGCAAATGAATAAACTAAAACAAGCATTTGCAAGTAAGCTTATGATCTTTTGTCAAGGAGACCCCCTTTTTGATGTAATCATTGAAATTAGAAAGGAATTTTTCAGATATATAGTGGCCGAGTCTTATCCTAAACCACAGTGCTCTTTATAAAATCAAGTATGCTTGGTTTCGTTACCATAACAAATAGCACTATGGATATTAGTCTGCAATGTCAGCGGCACTTTATTCATTTCTCGTTAGGCTTGTCCTGTTGTAGTGTACATCAGATTGCCATATGGATAAGACTCATTTCAGCAATGTGCTATTCCAGTTATCAGCTCAGGACTGTAAACCTTCTTCCCTTGGCACTCTAACCTTGAATGTTGAATGAATGCTGAATGTTGAATGTTCATGGTGAGTTGAGTAAGAGATTAGTTCACCCAGACCTTTTTCAACATTCTACTCTGGATAAGAACGTGCTTTCCTGAAGTAGGCGTGAACTTAAATTTTAGCGTTGGAAATGTTGATTGTAGCATCAGAGACTTTAGGACTCACGGGCACTGTTTTAGTTCTTTCTTTTGCTTCAAGCATCTCTGTTACCCACCAGAGTTGGATCCTAAATTCTAAAAAACAATTATCTCCACTTCATGTTTTCATTTAGTTATACATTCCAGATGAATCCAACAGTAAAACTCTAGCTTAATTTCTTTTTGGAATCATTTGACTGACACTGGCATCTGAAGGTCATCTAGGAGCCTGAGCCGTGTCAGTTACGTTTCATTCGGAATCCATGTCTGGTCATGAATGGAATGCACTTGGCTTTGTGTTCTCATCCTCATGAAAGGACTCCTTGTGCTGACCGTAACCTAAAACATTGTTTTAGTGTGAGAGAAGTAGCTGTCATGAGATCTGACTGGAACAGACCAGCTGGAAGGCAGGCAGGGTCACACAGCACGTTAACCATGGTGAAGTGACCACAGCTAAGAGACTGTTCTTCAGTCTTTCAGTCATATATTCAGCTTTGTCAGGGTGCAGAGGTAGATACACTAACTTGCACTTCATGCAGACTCATAAGAAGCTGGTGAATAAACCAGAAAGCGAGTATATTCACTCAGAGGAGAATAGAGAATTTTCCTTCAGCATGACAAAAATGTTTATAATATCTATTCACTGTTACATCCACCTCACTTATCCTACTTGGCATTAGATATTTGCTTATGCCATTTCTCCTCTTGCTGAGATTACAGCTTGGTCACCTTAATAATAGTTTTGGGTGTTTCAGCCCACCATTACCTCCCACAGAGGTAATGGATAATCCAGTTTTTACTTGTTCAACTCTTAAAAAGCAACTTTATTTTCTTTATTTGTAAAGTGGACCCTTCTCGGTTGTCCATTTGACACCGCCTATAATATATATTGAAGAAGTGGAATTTGGGGGCTCAGTACCTCAAGGTCTTAACTGATAGCAAGTAACAGAGCCAGTGTGTGGTCCTTTATGACATGTAGCATTACTTTGCTCAGAATTCCTCTGATGATTAAGCATTGTCTACCATGACATTAAGCATGTCTACAATGCTGGGCTATTGTATCCTATATATAAGTCATTCAATAAAGAATCTTTTAAATTTTAATTTGGTTTTAAAGAATAGGGTAAACCTTAGACTAGATGAAATCAGAATGTCATAAATTTCATTCTAGTGCATTTGGACAAAACTCCTTCCTGCCTGCCTACCTCCTCCTTTCTTCTTTCCCTCTCTCCTTCAATAAGCATGTACTGAATACCAGCTCTGTTTCAGACACCATGACTACCACAACACATAACATCCTGAATTTCACAATCTCAACAGTTCACAGGATAGTGGGAGAGATGTACAGAGTATCCTAAGATCACAGAATAAAGTTACCTGTGAAATAACAGAGATCAGTGTATCAACTCCTCCTTTAAAACTTAAGATGAGTCTTAGAGGATGAAATGGTGGTCATCACACAGAGAAGGAGCTTTCCCAGTTTATGAAAGAAGGCATGTGAAAAGGAGGCACATCTAGAGTCTATAAGTTGCATGTGAATGTGGGTAGTTTCAGAACAAAGTACTCGAAGGGCAAGTAGTATCCAGACCAGGAAGGATCCTGACTGTCATCAGATGAAATTTAAACATTATCCTATCAGTAACATGGAGACAGAAGTTAAAATGGGCAGTGCTGTGATCTCATTTTGAGGGCAGAAATAACTTCTCGGAACACAGAAGACTGGCCCCCAAGCCCTTTCATGCTCTGGCAGCAGCCGTGTCATCTCCTGTACTTGGCTGTGCTCACTTCTCTCTCACTGTTCTCCAGGGTCAGTGGTCCTCTGATTCCTTAGCAGGCCAAGTTCTTTCCTTCCTCCGTGTCTTTGAAGGCACAGTATGTTCCCTTTGTTTGAAATACTTTTCCAACTCCATTCAGTAGCACACTCTTTTTCTTTACTCCTAAGTTGCTTCAGTGGTGTCTGACTCTGTGACCCTGTGGACCACAGCCCACCAGGCTTCTTTGTCCGTGGGATTCTCCAGGCAAGAACACTGGAGTGGGTTGCCATTTTGTAGGGTTCAGCTAAATATCTCAAAGAGGTCCTTATAGATCCTCCTCCCTAATTTAAGTCACTCTAAGTTCAGTTCAATTCAGTTCACTCACTCAGTCGTGTCCGACTCTTTGCGACCTCATGAACTGCAGCACGCCAGGCCTCCCTGTCTATCACCAACTCCCGGAGTCCACCCAAACCATGTCCATTGAGTCGGTGATGCCATCCAGCCATCTCATCCTTTGTCGTCCCCTTCTCCTGCACCTAATCCTTCCCAAGATCAGAGTCTTTTCCATTGAGTCAACTCTTCACATGAGGTGGCCAAAGTATTGGAGTTTCAACTTCAACATCAGTCCTTCCCGTAAACACCCAGGACTGATCTCCTTTAGGATGGACTGGTTGGATTTCCTTGGAGTCCAAGGGACTCTCAAGTCTTCTCCAACACCACAGTTCAAAAGCATCAATTAACTCTAAGTTAATTCTCTTATTTTCTACCCAGCACTTAATGTTTTCTTTGTTCATATACTTCTCACTTACATCCGCCATCAGAAGATAAACTGCAAGAGGGATAATACTCACTGATATGTCCCTCACACCTTGTGTGCCTGGTGATGAGGTGAGAATCAAGGGTCTGTTGAATGAATAAACAACTAGTCATGAAGGTGACTAGATCTAGGCTTCCCAGGTGGCGCTAGTGGTAAAGAACCTGCCTGCTAATGCAAAAGACATAATAGGTGTGGGTTTAGTCCCTGGTTTGGGAAGATGCCCTGGAGAAGGAAACGGCACGCCACTCCAGTATTCTTGCCTGGAGAATCCCATGGACACAGGAGCCTGGTGGGCTACAGTCCATGGGGTCGCAAAGAGGCAGACATGACTGAAGCAACTTAGCATGTATGCATGGCTAGAATTGATAGAAAGGGATTGTGATTGTTGACATAATAAATGACAAAGGCCAGAACTAAGGCTGTGTCTGTGGAAATGTAGAAGAGACCATGTACAAGGGATGTTTGAAGAGCAGATTGTTACAGTTAGTCCCATGAGATTCATATGATCATGGAGAAGTTTGGGGCTGCTGGTTTCAACAAGAATGGGGATAATGGTGCCAAATGCATAAAATGAAAATAGAGAGGGAAAAGCTGGGTGGGTAGAAGCTGAAAGATCAGTTCTGTTTTGCATGATTTGAGTTGGAGATGACTGGTGACATTTCAGCTGAAGTGTTCAAGAATGTCTGAAAATTCCAGCCTAATACTAAGTCAGTAGGGCTAGGTTAGAGACCAAACATCCCCACAAAGGTAGCCGCCCATATGTTTTTCTCTCCACCCCAGGCAGTGTGCAGTATCTTGTAGGGGAAACCTAAATCTCTGTTCTGACTGAAGTTTAAAGCACTGCATGACTAAAGGCAAGACCTTGGTTGTGGAGAAAGAATGGCTTCAGGACACTGACTATTATACCACACCACTTGTATTTGGTCCAGGAGATATCCTGAACAAGAGATTTACTCCTTGCTGATTTTCCATCTACTTAACTAGGGTGACTTACATTTAAAAGCATTTGGCATCCTTGGCTACAGTGACTGCCTAAATGATTACAAATTAGTGTTTTCATTCCATGTTAGTGATTTCCTCTTATTCTTTCCCCAGGGGAGATGGAAAATTGCTGTTGACTATTCTTGATATAAACCTCCATATGCTTTTGCAACAGACTAGGTGCCAGAAACCTCCTGGCATCCATTTGGAATTTCCCGTATGCTCTCAGAATTCATATTTATAATATTTAATCCGACATCAAAATAAAACATTTTTTACTTTAGTTCTGACTAGTCCAGAGTCTCAGTTTAGAGTTCAGCTGTATCAAAGACCATCTTTCTGTTTAGGAATCTTGAATCAAAATGTAAGTTAGTTGTATACTCAGAGTCTAAAACTCAGATCTGAGAATGCTGACTGGACTTTGCTCCTTTTTGCCTAATGACTTATAGACATCTCTGTCAAGGTCAATGCCAGTTGTCTAAAACATAATGAATTTCCAGGCACCTGAAATTCACTGTGAATTGTCTAGGGCTTTCCTGTTGTTCAGTTAATCAATTGTGTCCAACTCTGCAACCCCATGGACTGGAGCATGTCAGCCTTGCCTGTCCTTCACCCCCGATTTGCTCAAACTCATGTCCATTGGGTTGTTGATGCCATCCAATCGTCTTCATCCTCTGTCGTCCCCTTCTCCTCCTGCCTTCAGTCTTTCCCATCATCAGAGTCTTTTCCAATGAGTTGGCTCTTCTCATCAGGTAGCCAAATTATTGGAGCTTCAACTTCAGCATCAATTCTTCCAATAAATATTCAGGGTTGATTTCCTTTAGGATTGACTGGTTTGATCTCCTTGCTTTCCAAGGTGCTTTCCTCCTTCTCCAGCACCACAGTTCAGTTCAGTTCAGTCTCTCAGTCATGTTCGACTCTTTGTGACCCCATGAATTGCACCGCGCAAGGCCTTCTTGTCCATCACCAACTCCTAGAATCTACCCAAACCCATGGCTATCGAGTAGGTGATGCCATCTAGCCATCTCATCCTCTGTTGTCCCCTTTTCCTCCTGCCCCCAGTCCTTCCCAGCATTAGGGTCTTTTCTAATAAGTCAGCTCTTCTGATGAGGTGGCCAAAGTATTGGAGTTTCAGCTTCAACATCAGTCCTTCCGATGAACACCCAGGACTGATCTCCTTTATGATAGACTGATTGGATCCCCTTGCAGTCCAAGGGACTCTCAAGGGTCTTCTTCAACACCACAGTTCAAAAGCATCAATTTTTCAGTGCTCAGCTTTCTTTATAGTCCAACTCTCACATTCATACATGACCACTGGAAAAACCATAGCCTTGACTAGATGGACCTTTGTTGGCCAAGTAATGTCTCTGCTTTTTAATATGCTGCCTAGGTTGGTCATAACTTTCCTTCCAAGGAGTAAGTGTCTTAATTTCATGGCTACAGTCACCATCTGCAATGATTTTGGAGCCCAGAAAAATAAAGCCAGCCACTGTTTGCACTGTTTCCCCATCTATCTGCCGTGAAGTGATGGGACGAGATGCCATTCTGAATGTTGAGCTTTAAGCCAACTTTTTCACACTCCTCTTTCACCTTCATCAAGAGGCTCTCTAGTTCTTCTTCACTTTCTGTCATAAGAGTGGTGTCATCAGCATATCTGAGGTTATTGATATTTCTCTCAGCAGTCTTGATTCCAGCTTGTGCTTCCTCCAGCCCAGTGTTTCTCATGATGTGCTCTGCATATAAGTCAAATAAGCAGGGTGACAATATACAGCCTGGATGTACTCCTTTTCCTATTTGGAACCAGTCTGTTGTTTCATGTCCAGTTCTAACTGTTGCTTCCTGACCTGCACAGAGGCTTCTGAAGAGGCAGGTCAAGTGGTCTGATATTCCCATCTCTTTCAGAGTTTTCCACAGTTTATTGTGATCCACACAGTCAAAGGCTTTGGCACAGTCAATAAAGCAGAAATAGATGTTTTTCTGGAACTCTCTTGCTTTTTCGATGATCCATCAGATGTTGGCAATTTGATCTCTGGTTCCTCTGCCTTTTCTAAAACCAGCTTGAACATCTGGAAGTTCACAGTTCACGCATTGCAACCATAGCTTTGACCATACGGACCTTTGTCAGCAAAGAGATGTCTCTGATTTTTAATACACTGTCTAGGTTTTTCATAGCTTCTCTTCCAAGGAGCAAGCGTCTTTTAGTTTCATGGCTGCAGTCACTGTCTGCAGGACCTTCCTGAGAAACATTCTAATTCTGGTCTGGAAGACCTATACTCAAAGGGCAAAATTTTTATTGTGCACCTCTGCCAGTAAAAATTTTAGAGCATGCTTCTCAAGGTATGTTTTTAAGAACTTGTTCATCATGTAAATGTGTAACAGAACTAATATTCACATTATAAAATGCTTACAAAAATATAAATTAAATTGAGATTAATATTTTTAAATGTGTTACTGACTTTTGATAGCTTTAAATTCTCAACAGCTAGTATCTCATGGCTCAATATATACATAAAATGAAGCTTATTATTAAAAATAGTGGATTTAAACCCACATTTCAAACAGTCTCTTGATAAATTCTTCTATAATGTATGGAGGTCAGCATCTTGGCAGATCTAATTCAACTGTCCCTGTTTCTAATTCATTCCACAGCTGATGAAGAACCTGTACTAGCAGTCAAGCCTATACTCTGCCATTTTTCTTATTGTTGATGGATTATCTTCAGTCTGGGTTTTCTCTTCAGAAATCTTTTGAAGCCAACTGGTTTATTTTGTCAAGTTTAGTTAAAACTAGATTTTAGAATCAGAAAATGTTATTTAATTGCCTCCCCGCCCCCCGCCCCGTCCCCCACTGCCACTGCTACCAAATCACGGTACGTTGGAAGTAAAGGAACAAGTGAGGAAGCCACGTGTGAAAGAGCTTACCCACCGATGGTGACTGGTAGTCATGACCTACCGATGTACCAAAGGAAGGCATCAGGGTCAATCAACTTACTAAGCATGAGCCGAGCTCAGCTTGGGGATGAATATAAACAGTAGCTCTAACACGGCTATCTGTCCTTTCCCAGCTCTTGTTTCTTCCTGCTGAGTCTAACTAAAACACCTGAGCAGCAGGCTCCCACCCACCTCTCTCTGAACCCCTGTGCATTCCTTCCCTCTCAGAGCTGGGTCCAGAAAGCCAAAGGTGGCATTTCTTTTGTACTTTACCTTCAGGCAACTGGCTGAGACCATCCAATCTGCCTGGAATGTAATTTTGGCTTAAAAGAACCAGAACTAATGGAAGAACAGAAGCCGCTTAACCCAGACTGTTTCTCATTCCACTGCCCTACAGTGAATAGAGGGAATGAAGGAGCGGAAGTTCTGTGAATTCTGTGCTTGTGCCCCTCTTTGAGGATTGAACCATGGACAATTTTAATTGCACCTATAAAACAGCACCTTGTGGCTGAGTACATGCCTCGACTTAGACAAGAATTGGGATTTTTGCTTGATGAGATTGAGTGATTGGGAGCTTTGGGGACAGACTAGATGTGTCTCTTTTGGGATGGTTATTTCTGTCACCTGCTAGCTGGCTCCTGTTTGCACTGTGTCATTTATGCTTGCCTCCTGTCTCCAACAAAGAATTTTTTGTTTTTGAATAAAGGTCTGTACCAACTCACATGATACACCAGCAAGGATTTGGCAATGTAGATAATATCATAAAATATATTCCCTTGATAGTTGCTATTCTTTATGTGTCTGGAGGCAGCTTTTGTTTGTGTTTCTTCATTCTTTGTGCCTTTGCTTCCCTTTTTAGTCCATTCTGGCATGCAGAATAAAATTGCAATTAGTAATATCTTTTTAAGAAAAACAGATTTTACGTTACTGTTGATTTCTTTTTAGATTTTCTTTTCTTCTAAGATAATGCCTTTTCAAGTTCTGGGTTTCCTTTTGTTTTTAGATGTTCTTTTTTGCTATGATTGGAACCACAATACTGATTATTGTCAGTAACTGTGAGTAATTAACAAAGATTGAAGTTTGATTGTCTTAAGACATATATTAAGATAGCATATTTGAGGGGTTTCTCTGGTGGTCCAGTGGTTAAGACTCCAGCTTCCAATGCAGTGGGCTTGAATTCAGTCCCTGGCTGGGGAGCTAAGGACCCACATGCCCATGGGATATGGCGACAAATTTTTAAGAAAGACCATAGTATATTAGAAATGAATTAAGTATTAGCAGAAATTAAATAATGGTGGCATTATGGATGTGTATAATATACAAATAACATTTTTGTGGCCTGGGCTATCTGTAGTTCCCACTGGAGACCACTGATTGATGTACAAAACATGTGATGCCATTCAGAGGCAAAGGTTTCTGAGTATACTTTTATAGGTAGTTGGTTAGCACTTTTTTGTGTGTTTGTGTGGTGAGAATTTTGAAAAGTGAAGGTGTTAGTTTCTCAGTCGTGTCTGACTCTTTGCAACCCCTTGGACTGTACCCCACCAGGCTCCTCTGTCCCAAGAATTCTCCAGGCAAGAATACTGGAGTGGGTAGTCATTCCCTTCTCCAAGGAATCTTCCCAATCCAGGGATCAAACTCAGGTCTCCTTTAGGAGGAGTGATTATTTCTAGACTGATACTTATAAAGGATAAAAGAAGTACAATCATAGTCCAGTCAATTTGGTTATAGAACTGAGCGTGGGAAACCATTCTTCATGCATTAGTTTCATTGCCTGTAAAACTCAGGGTAACAGTAGACTCTTCCTTGTATGATTAAATGTAAAATGCTTAGAACAATGCCTTGCACACAGCAAGATCCCAATAAAGGTTCGCTACTAATTAAGTATTCATCTCCAGTACAGCCTGCCTGCTTTCCCCACCCTCTGGTGGAGTGCACAGAGATGCCTTTAAGCTGATTAATAATTGTTGCCCTCAGCATTTGCTCTGGATATGTGCATGGAATGAGGCTTGGCCTGTACCTGAGTCTGCACCAGGAGTGCCTGGTGCCATCGGAGGAAAAGCACGGTGGTCAATAGGGAAAGAGTGAGGCATATGGCAGAAAGGTTATAGGAATGTTCTGGCCGTTGTGAAGAGACCTGGGTACTGAGCTTTCTGTGGGGCAGGCTCTGTGCAGCTCTTGTTCTGGCCTCTATGTGTTCTTTAACACTTCTCTCTGCCTGGCCCCCTTCTTTTCACCTCTTGCCCAGTTTCATCATAAGCTTGGTCTTCATTCTCAGTGATGACCTCATTGGGAGGTGAGACTGTGGGAAAATAGTCTGCTTTGCCTTTCCTCAGCTTTCAGATTCTGCCAAGACCACCTTCTTTCTAGGACCCCACATCCTTGCCTTTCTCTTGAGAGAGGTCAGAGAAATTGGTTTGTGGGAGTTTTGAGGGTTAGATTACCTGAGAGTTAAAAAACCCCAGGGCTTGGGACTTCCCTGGTGGTCCAGTGGTTAAGACTCCATCCTTTCAAGACGGGGCATGAATTTGATCCCAGGTCAGGGAACTAAGATCCCACATGCCGTGATCAAAATGGCCAAAACAAACAAAAAGACAAAAAACCCAAGGCCTTCCATGTTGCTTTCTCCATTCCATTCTCTTTTCCTTACAAATTATGTATCAAGCCCTAAAAAATCATAATTTTGTTGAAAGAGTTGAGTTTTATGTTGGCTATTTGGAAGCTAACATTGCTAACAAAATAATTTCTACTGATAATCAAATATTCATCTTTGCTTTCTTGGACTGAGAATAAATTTATTTCACTTGAAAAAGATCTTTAAACACCCACTTGTAAAAGGTGTCAACTACTCAAGGTAATGCAAAGAAGCATGCAATGGGCCGCCGCTGCTGCTAAGTCGCTTCCGTCGTATCCGACTCTGTGTGACCCCATAGATGGCAGCCCACCTGGCTCCCTCGTCCCTGGGATTCTCCAGGCAAGAACACTGGATTGGGTTGCCATTTCCTTCTCCAATGCATGAAAGTGAAGTCGCTCAGTCGTGTCCAACTCTTAACAACCCCATGGATAGCAGCCTACCAGGCTCCTCCGTCCATGGGATTTCCAGGCAAGAATCCTGAAGTGGGGTGCCACTGCCTTCTCCAATACAGTGGGCTACAGAGAGGCTCTGTAGCCTCTTTTTAAAATTAGTTTATTGAATTGGAGGCTAATTACTTTACGGTATTGCAGTGGTTTTTGCCATACATCAACAGGAATCAGCCACGGGCGCACATGTGTTCCCATCCTGAACCCCCTACCCCCCTCTCCACCCCATCCCCCAGGGTCATCCTAGTGCACTAGCCCTGAGCACCCTGTCTCATGCATCAAACCTGGACCAGCGATCCTCTTCACATATGATAATATACACCTTTCAACGCCACCCTCTCAAACCATCCCACCCTCGCCCTCTCCCACAAAGTCCAAAAGACTGTTCTATACATCTGCGTCTCTTTTGCTGTCTCGCGTACAGGGTCATTGTTACCATCTTTTTAAATTCCATATATATGCGTTAGTATACTGTACTGGTGTTTTTCTTTCTGACTTACTTCACTCTGTATGATGGGCTCCAGTTTTAAAACCAGCAATAGCCAAAGCCTTTTAAAGCAACCCTGACTCAACGGACATGAATTTGAGCAAACTCCGGGAGATAGTGAAGAACAAGGAAGCCTGGTGTGTTGCAGTCCATGGGATTGCAAAGAGCCAGGTATGACTTAGCGCCTGAGCAACAATAAAAGGAGTATGCCTTTCCTACCTCAGTCTGTCATAGGTTTCTTGCCCAAAGATGCTACTTTGATCAAGAACAGGTCTCTTGAGTAAGAACATGTATTTTACTAATTAGAAACCCTTCAGAACAGCAAACACAACCATTCCTTATTCAGACAAGGTGCGCTTGGGGATAGAAAAGCATTCAGGGTTAAAAATGGCTGGAGGGCTGTGAGAATTCTTGCCTGTTCTTTCTCCTTACCCCGCTCTTGTGAAAAGCTGTCTCCAAAGTGGAGAGGGAATTTACCTATTGTGTAAGACCTTGACCCCCGTCCCTGTGCCTGAAGCAGGCGCATAGTTTTTATGTGCGCCTGTTAGTTTGAATTTGTGATACTGATCTGCTTTTTGTCCCTGCTGACGGTTATTATATCTTAATGGGCGAAACCCTACTCTAATGATCCTTGTGTATATAATTCTCGGAGTACAGAGCAGGCACCAGAGGACCACATAAAAATGTTTGCCTCAATTTCCCTGCAAAAAAGGAGCCCAGAAACCAGACTTGACCAAGTAACAGATTTTTAAAGGTAAAGGAACCCAATAAAATTACCAGCTTTTCACAGCGTGTGTCTATTTCCTCTCGACATATTGTGAGGTGTAGGTGAAATATTCTAACTGAAGTGACAGTGGGAGCAGGGGTAACTAAGGAAAGAGGGAGATAAAAGTAAAAACCAGCAGCCATGATTGATATCACAGTGGCAATGAGTTGTTGGGGTCTCCCCTTTGTGAATTTGGCACTTCACCTTTCTGACACCATCTGTGGGAGGGTTGGTATAATGAGCCGGATAGAGATGGGAGCAAAAGCTAGAGAATTACTTGGAATACTGTATCAGGGCTTGGAGGTGTGCTGGACAATTGTGTACGCTGGTATTTGCTGATTCAACTTATATGATATATAAAGGGTTTTGTGTGTATGAGAGAGAGAGAAATAGAGTATGTTTTTGCAAGTACAAAGTGGAGGGGGCTACCTGGTCCTGGGTAACTCCAAAAATATTTTAATCAATGACTGATTTATTTCTTTGAGGTATTTGTCAATTAACTAACAGAATAGGTTCATGGACTGCTTCTAAATTTGATAGTGAGTGCTTTCAAGAATCAGTTCTCTAACACACCCTTCCGTGTCTATGGATTCTGGCCCTTGTAAGAACTTGAACTGTTCACGGTGAATAGAAGGCAGGACTACGTACATGCAAGACGATTCCCCTGTGAGTCACAGGGCTTTGGCTCTTTTTACTTTTCACCCCTTTGGCCAATAGCTTAACCTTCCCTGGCCACCCTGTAAAATAGAAATAATAGAAAGTGTTTAATTTCTTAAGTTCCTGGGCTCAATCAGATGATCTCGTTTCAGTGCTGCTTCCACCCCTAAACTTTATTTTACTTTTTCAGTTTTAAGCTCCTCACGTGGAAGAGGAGAAACCTCAGCGGAATACTTGGCATTGGCCCTAAATTAACCTCCCATGGACTTGTTCCTGTCCCCGACTCCTCCCCCAGGTCCTGAGGGGACAGCATCCGGGGTATCCAGCTCGTCAGCTCCTCTGCCTGTTTCGTGGTGGCCCAGGCCCTCCCTCCACACCAGGTGGAAGACTTCAGGCTGATTTGACGCCAGACTCGCTCAGACCCCGGGCTCAGTTGGTGACAGCACTCCACAGAGCTCTGCAGTCTTCCTTTCCTTTTCTGTTCTTTCTGTCCACAGTACTCTGGCTTTCACTACCTCTGCCGCGCTGGACCAAGCTCTAAACCATTCTTTCCGAATTTTGCTCTATCCTATGTAATAGAACTCTGTCCTATTGCCTCACCTGCTCATCAGTGCTCATGGCCTGCCTGCCGTGTACCACAGGCTCTTTACCTTGGCCTTCAGGATTCCACAGGGCCTAGCTCCACACTGTATGTGAGGAGTACTCTCTTCAAGCCAGACTTGGACTCTCCACTGTCGCCTGTGTGTTCTCTGGGCCTGAATGTATCTGCTTCTTCATCCTGGGAATGTCTCACACTGTTCCCATTGACATTCGCTGGCACTTGTCCGTTTACAGATTGTTAGTGCTTGGAATGGGCTTGGCTTGATTCATGATGATTAATAAATGGGTGCTTTAGCTGTCTGCCTAAAGCAGTATAATAGCTAAATTTCTACTCATGGCTTTTTGCCTGTGGTGATACTGTTTAAAACATCTTTGAAGGTTAAGAATGAGAGGAAAGATAGTTTCCTTATTCTTTCCTTTAAAATGAGAAGATTTGCTTGTTAAATTTAGTGATTTTGAGGTATGGAGTACTCAGGCCAACATTGTATCTGTACTGAGTATATGGATGGGGCATGATTTTGCAGCTTTATTCACCATACTTTGATTTTTCAAACGGAAACACACAAGGGTGGACAAACAACCTTAATTCAGATATGCACATTATATTATTTTTCTTCATCACTTCTATCTCTTTTAAAAGTCTGTGTTTTCCTTTTTCAAAACCCCATGCTGTCTTTATCAAGGAGCTTTTCCTGACACCCAGCAGCAAGACTCACTCTGTGGGATTCCTGGGACACCTGTCTTACCCATAGACACTGACCTTGTTCCTGTTCCTACCCCCAGTACTATGCCGGATGCTGGGATTATCAAGATGTGTAGAAATGATCCCTGACTACAGGCCTTCCACGATCCAGTGTTAAGCAACTTACTAATACGGCTTCTTAAAATAGACTCTTTCACCCAATATAAAATATGAGTGGTGCCACGGAAGAGGTAAAGAATGAGTACTTAATGATCCAAAGGTCAAGGAGCATCCTTCCAGGGCAGGAAACTTTTCACCAAGGCCTAGGAGGGTGAGGGCCAGGAAGGGAGAAAACCCTGGAATGTTCAGGAGTAGAGAGGTGTGTGGCTGGAGCTCGGGGGCCCTGGGAGCAGTGGGAATGGTAAAGGATGAGATTGGAAGTGTCACTCAGGGCCAGGAAAGGACTTAAAAATCAGGCGTAGGTGGTTGGGCTTCACCCAATATTTAAAGGAAAGACATCTGAGGTATTTCAAACATCAAAGTAAAATTTTGATTAAAAAAATAATAATAACTTGGGTGGTATGAAGAAAAGTGCTTTGATGGGAAAGATGTAAATGAGAAGTTAAGATTAGGTTAGCGTTCTAGACAGACCCGAAAAGTGAAAGTGTTAGTCACTCAGTCATGTCCAACTCTTGGTCAGCCCCACGGACTGTAGCCCTCCAGGCTCCTCTATCCATGGAGTTCTCCAGGCAAGAACACTGGAATGGGTAACCATTCCCTTCTCCAGGGGATCTTCCCAACCCAGGGATCAAACCAAGGTCTCCCACGTTGCAGGCCATTTCTTTTCTGTCTGAGCCACTAGGGAAGCCCAGATGGACCCAAAGTTATCTTGTATTTTCCTTAAGATGTTCAATACATTATTTTTCATAATTAGAGTTATTTCTGCATATACCTTTTCTATTAACACTTCCTGAAGGTGGGCCTTCAGTGGGGTTTTAAAGGACTGAAATGGTTTAAATAGCAACTGCTTTTACTGGAAACATTCAAGTATTCTAGCAAGTGGTAGCATTCTTTCTCTAATTCTTTCTGGATGTTAAAGCAGATAAGGCATTAACAAGTGTGAAAACGCATACACGGTGTATATCTTTAACATCACACCGGTCACTGTTGGTCAGTCGGTACTGTTTTGATTTCTCATAATGCTCTATGAGCTCAGGTGAACACACATCTTGTTTCAGTGTTTTCAATATGTGAAATTATACCCGTCCTATGAATGTGTATATGTGTGTGCTCAGTTATATCTGACTCTGTGTGACCCCGTGGATTGTAGCCCGCCAGGCTTCTCTGTCCATGGCATTTCCCAGGCAAGAATACTGGAGTCGATATGCTGAACCTAATAGAACTGAACGTGCCAGGATCATGTAGTAAGTTTTGCTTCCATCCATGATAGTCATCTTGGTCTTTTTCTGAATCTTGAGCTTATTCCTTCATCAGGATAAGAAACCTCTTTCTACCCTTACCTCTCACTGGAAGGCTCTTTTCCAAGACACTCACAGAACTTGACCTGCTCAGCTCTTAGCTTAAATGTCACCTTTTCAAAGAAGCCTTCCTCCATCAGCCTCTCTAAGGTTGCTTATTGCTCTGCTCTTTCTTTACATCATTATCTGTAACTATTTACTTGTTTATTTTCTATCCCCTAAGCTGGAGTATAAGTCTCATGAGACCAAGTGCCTTAAATGTCTTAGACACGTTTGATTGATATAATCACAGTATTTTAGAACAGTTTCTAGAACTTGGTGCACATTCAACAAATATTTATTCAAGGACTGGGTGAATGAATGAATAAATGTCCCCGGAGCCCACACTCGTTCTCCAGTCCCATCCTCCAAATACGTGTTTTCCTCCATTTCGTAGCACACTGGAGGGGAATTGGCTGAGGATATAACCCATCAAATTGTATATCTGGGACCCAGACTGATTAACTTCTGAAACTCAAATATTTACTCACCAGGAAAGGAAGCCAACAGATCCTTCTCTTTCCCATTAGTTAAGATCACTTGATTATATGTAAACTTGCAGTTATATGTAGTACCTAGTTTAGAAATGAACATCTCTGATAAATTATTTTTAGAATTTGGCCTTGTCTTACTGCATTTTCATTGACTGATTTTTATAGGAGACGTAGAATTTATATAAAATAGATATTGTTCCTGGCTCTTTTTTGTTTCCTTAAAGCATCAGACATTTAAAAATGCCTGGTCCTTCTAATAAGTTAGCGAAATCATCTTATCTCCATGCATAGTATAACAGTCCTGGGAGGGTAAATTCTTTCCTTCTTTCCTCAAAGGACATTTTTCTTTTGTGGTTTTAGATTGGCCTCTTCAGAAGTGTAATTTTCCTTTGTCTTGGTGGAATCTGAGATGACTGACTTTGTCACTAGCATATTAACTGCTCCTTTTCTCACTGCTCCATGTAGCTGAGGAACAGCTTGCTGATTAACTCCTGAATTAGAGAAGGTGCCCTGTGAAGGAATTTTAAGTACATTTCTCAGTATTCTGTGAAGTTACATGATCTTAGCTCAGTTAATTAAGTTTATTAAAATTGTATGAAGGGGTTCATACAATTCTAAACCACAGAAGAAGCAAAACAATTTGAAAGCAACCTGCCCTTTACCTTGATCCCTGCCTTCTCCAAAACCATGGTGTAATGCCAACCAACAGAGTAATGGTTGACAAGCAGAATTTTAAGGCATTCTAAATATCGCTGGTTGGTTTAATAAAATTAATTAGCCTGCCACGGAAAAAATTTACTAGCGTGCTGGTTAATTTCACAATGTAAAGTCAGGGAAGGGAGGTGGGGTTGAGGGAACAAACCTTATTAGTTTTGAATAATTATTTAAAGATGTGGAGCTGCCTATTTTAAGCACTTTGATTGCCAAATCCATTAAGGCTTTAAAATCTCCATGTTTGTATACTGGTGTATATGGGAAGGAATCTCTTTAGATGAAATCACAGGCATATTAGTTAACAGCTAAATGACTTATTTAAGATATAGAACAACAAGTAGAATCCAAATAAAACCATGGGAACGAGAACTTGCCTTAAGACTTGCTCATGGGAGGTTTCCATAATCTTAATTTGCCATTGATGCAATTATTGCTTTTTCTTGTCTTTTTAATCCAAACAAGATGTTTGCAACAGCCATGGAAAGGTGCCTGAAATCACATGCCTGAATTCATTTAATTTGCCAACATTGTCTTTTTTCTCTCCCTCTTCCTGGTAATGGGCAAGCGTCAGTTCTGGTGCATTAGGTATTAAATCTCTTCAATTACCAGGCGGGAAGAAAGATTTAAAATTGTGTTTCAAACCTACTAACTGATTTAGTTTTAAAACACAAACACTTCTCCTGTGGAGCCTAAATTAAACTGCAGAAAGGATGCAGAGCTTGAGGAATTAAACCAGGCAGGGCCAAGGCTTAGGCCAGCAATCAGAACCATTTTGGTTTCTTTCACAGGGCCCCCCTGGTGCAGAAGGAAAGGGGGCAAGAGCATGTCAGAAGACAACCTGTGTGAGAGAGGGCAAACGTTCACATTGCTTGGTAGCTGGACATGGAGTAAATTTAGTGCATCAAAGTCTCGTCTAACCTCTTATCCTTTCTCTTTCTCTTTGGGTGCTCGGCAGCCATTTTTAACGTGGATGATTCTGTGGTTGATCTGGAAACCCTGGCCGCCTTATATGAAAATGTGAGTATCAGAGTTTCCAGATTTTTGTATCTTAACTAACTTTAAAAAAAATATGTTAATGTCTAAAAAAATCACTGGATGTGACTCCTCCCACCCAAAAAAATCACTGATCCATTCATCTTCTTTGGCGGTGGGAATTTTGACATTGCGTGGAAGAGAGTAAGACACAGAAAAGCAAGCTCGAATGAGAGTGAACACGAGGAGACACTAGGTTCTTGACATCCCTTCCCCCCACAGTGGTATCCGGGTTAGTAGATTTGTTTTACAGGGGAGGGCGGTTCAATGGGGAGACCACGTCTGTGCCACGGGACTCAGCCCTGGGATTTTCAATCAGAGTGAATGAAGCTAAGTTACCAGCTTAATAGTGTATAACCAGTGTCGTCTTCTGAGGAATGGGGGTGCTGTCTCCAGCTTGGACTACGTTTAGTCCAGGTAAGCTGATGGCATTGAATGTGGGAAATAGTATCGGATGGTGAGTGTGTGTTTTGAATTTAGAGTGAGATATTCAGGTTTGAGATCTGGCTCTGTCTTGGACAACTGAGTGGCCTTGGGTCAGTTAAACTCCTAAACCTGTTTGATCCTCAGTATAATGGGGATTATAATAGGCTGTACATGATTTTAATAGATTTTCTCTACTAAAATAGAGCTCAATATATATAGCTGTAGCAATGTATTTTGAAATTGAGCAGCACTGTATACATACATGGTATTTAAATGTGGATTATATGTGTAAATAACCAGAGTAGTTGACAGGCTTTCTTGAGAACATGACACAGGAGAGTCCCAGTTTCCATAATTGTTAACTGCTCTGGTTCACTGACTCTGTTAGATTTGAATATATAGATTGAACCAGATTCTCTTTACTGAGTAATGCTATTTCCCAGAGCTGTATAGCATGCTTTGGTTACCAAGCTCAAAAAATGATTCCTTACTTCGATTCCCAGGGACTTTAAACCTCTCACAGAAAATTTCCATAGTGTGATAATCCAGTCTAGCAGGATTTCCAATTCCCTTCACGTTTTTACATCCTTTGTGTATATCAGGAGCTGTTTAGTATTAATATAATATGATGTGTGGGAATGTCCCATGTTTCTATTAGGAAGTCTTTCATTAATAGATAAGATGCACGAATCCTAGGCCATCCTGGCACATGTGTGGAATACCTGGAGGGCAACCTGGAATTGTGGAAGAAAGATGTTTCACATCAAGCTCTTTACCAGGTAGTTAGTCTAAGCCTCGGAAGAGTCATCTATAAAACAAGGATGCAATGCTTGATGTTGGAGGACTTTGTTAAAGGCAAAATGCCTTCTAGGGGCTTTTAGTTGTTACCTTAGGCTCAGGACTGTGCACCTGGTGGGTACTTGTTATCTTACAGTAGCAGTAAGCTGCATGTAACTGACATAGGTGAATAAATTGAGAAAGTATGAGACCAAATGCCAAAGTAAGTAGTGCAGACAACAAATACTTAGAAAATCCAGAGAGAGCCTGCTGAGCAGAAATTTAAAAATCTGGACCCTATGTAAGTTAGGAGGGCTATTTTGAGAATGAGGAAGCAAATGCTAAGGAAAGCTTGACCCATATCTGATCTTACAGGGAAAGACACCAGGGATTTAAGGTAGCAATCAACTTCCTGGCTTGTATATCCAGCTCAGGTTACTTATATGACCATTGGGTTTTAGCCAGTGATTCTCAAACGTTAGCATGCCTGAGAATCACCTGGAGGGCTCTCTGAACCCCACCCTTAGAGTGTTGGCCCTGCTTCCAGCATAAAGTATGTCCAAGGTATGCTCAGTTTTGCACTAAGTCATGTCCAACTCTTTGCCACCCCATGGACTGTAGCCCACTAGGCTCCTCTGTCCTTGGAATTCTTCAGGCAAGAATGCTGGAGTAGGTTGCCATCTCCTCTTCCAGGGGATCTTCCTAACCCAGGGAGTTTATTTGTTTAAACCACTGAGCCATCTGGGAAGCCCTATGACCAAGACAGGGCCAACAGTTGCAACTGGCATTTCTAATTAGTGACAGGGGGTGCTGATGGTCCAGAGACCGTACTTTGAGACATATTGCTTTAGACAGATTCTCATTGCTGATTTTTGTGTGTGTGTTTTGCTTCTATTTCAACACAGAGAGCCCAAGAGGATGAACTCGTTAAAATCAGAAAGTATTATGAGACATCCAAAGAGGAAGAATTGAAGCTGCTGGATAAACCTGAGCAGTAAGGATGCTTGAACACTTTTCTGTTAATAAAAGGAGAAGGGCCTTCCTTATCTTCCTGCCTCCAGCTCCGAATAACCACATCTAAGCTGTGCCAAGCTCAGTCACAGCAGCGTCATTGCCGTGACCTATTGCATGCAGCAGAATGACCTCACTGCCGGGAAAGGCAGTTGGGAGATCTGTGCTGCTGGGCAGCACGTCTCAAGCCCTCACCCCACCCCTCGTGCCTCCCCTTTTCTTGTCCTAGCAAATCGTTAATTCCTCCTAGACTAAACATTCTGGCCAAAAGGGTAACTGAGGAAGGAAGAAGTTATTGCTCCGTTTAAGGTTCTGCTGATGCAGTTGAAAGGGGTGATGTCAGAGTCACAGGATTCAAATTGATTTTCCTAAATATCGTATCCAGTAAATGTTGCCTGCATGTGCCAGCTTTCTCCCCACGCTCTCCACCTGCTCTGCCCGATTTCAATGTGACTTTTCATCCTTCATTTGCTCATGCTTATGCTGCTCCCCGGTCACTGTTTAGAGATGTCTGCTCTCTAGTTTGGGGTGTTCTGCACACTCTTTTTCTTTGCTGGGCTCTTGGGATCTGCAGCCCCCCAGATTCCACCTGGGACTCTGAGAATGTGGGCTGGGTCCTGAGTGGACAGAAGGCTCCTTTGTCAGTTACTCCTATGAGTGCTTCCTGCCCAAGGCAGGGTACCCTTCTCAGCTTGGAGATGAGGGGAGGGATAGGAAACAGAGGAAATTGATCGAGTTTAGAGTAAGCAGGACTTCTCCAGTGGCTCAATTGGTAAAGAATCCACCTGTAATGCAGGAGACCCAGGTTCAGTCTCTGGCTGGGGAAGATCCCCTGGAGAAAGAAATGGCAACCCACTCCAGTATTCTTGCTGAGAAATCCCATGGACAGAGGAGCCTGGTGGGCTGCAGTCCTTGGGGTCACAAAGAGCTGGACATGACTTAATGATTAAACCACCACCAGGGTTATAAGTCAGCCCCAGAGATATCCAAAGGTGAACAGCTTGTCCTGAAACCTTCATACCTTTCCCTTGGTTCCTCTAAATTGCCCCACTTCCTTTGGATAGCAAGGTCCAAAAGTCATCTCCCAGTGACTGGGTGGAGGATTTTTAGGTTTGTTCAGTTACTGACAAACCTTTATGGTAATCTGGGGACACTTCAATGATCGGCTCTCATGTGGAACAGATGCCAGGACTCTCCCCGCAAAACACACCTAAAGTTAGTTCATGAAGCCTAGGAATTTTGTGACTCAGTGTCTCCCCTGCCCTTCAGTTCCATCACCCTGAGTCCCCATCCTTACCAACCCTACCCCTGACCCATCATGTAGTCAGTCCCAAGTCATGCTTTCTAATATAATCAGTTAATTTCCACTAAGGTGCTAATGACAGAAAATGAAAAGACTAATAATGGATTTTTAGACACAAGGCCATGCAAATATTTGAGGACTGACTTAGCTATAACAAGGTACCTTCAACTGGGTGACTTGCCAATAAAAAAATGTATATCTCACAGTTGCTGAAGCTGGAAGTTGGAGAATCAGCTGCAGCCATGGCTGGGTTCTAGTGAGAATGCTCTTGCACACTGTGGACTGCCAACATCTCTTTATATCTTCACGTGGCAGAGAGCAGAGAGAGGAAAGAAGCTCTCGTGTCTCTTTTCTGCAGGGCCCTAACCCCACTCATGAGGGAATAACCCTCATGTCCTCTTTACTGCCCAAAGGCCCTACTCCTCAATACTCTCACATAGGATTTCAACATATGGATTTGGAGGGACACAAACATTCAGTCCATAACAGGGACAATAGGACATACCAAACATTCGTTATTATTCAGTTGTTGAGTCATGTCCGACTCTGTGACCCCATGGACTGCAGCATGCCAGTCTCCTGTGTCCTCCATTGTCTCCCAGAGTTTGCTCAGATTCATGTCCATTGAGTCGGTGATGTTATCCCATCCTCTGCCGCCCCCTTCTCCTTTTGCCTTCAGTCTTTCCCAGCATCAGGGTCTTTTCCAGTGATTTGGCTCTTTGCATCCTGTGGTTAAGCATTTGGTATATAGTGCTAACTATACCACGTTAAGCAATGATCTTCTAAGCCCAAAGTTGGAAAACTTTACCTGTAGAGGACCTGGCAGTAAGTACTTAGGCTTGGAGGGCCATTACAGTCTGTTGGAACTATTCAAGTCGACCAGTGTAGTCCAGAAGCAGCCATAGATTATGGACGTGCCTGTGTGCCAATAACATTTTATTTATGGATGCTGAAATTTGAATTTGATATCATTTTTACCCATCATAAAATATTATCCTCTGTTGACTTTTCCCCGACCATTTAAAAATATGAAAACCATTCTTAGCTTGTGGACCATACAAAAACAAGTGATGGGCTGAATTTGGCCTGGGGTCTATAATTCACCAACCCCTGCTCTAAGCTATAGGAATGGCCATCCTGGTGAAATGAACAGTGGATCCCTGCGCCTGGAAAGGGTCCCCTTGTCCTTCTGTGTTAATGCCTTTTTGGTATTTTACAAGATTAATTGCCAAGACAAAGAGTAATGGCAGCAGGTAATTAACAAATGACTTCTTGTTCTTGCTTTCTCTACTGAGGATCTGGATAGAAGAGCATTTTTATTATTTTAATTTATTAAAAAATTTGTATTGGAATATTGTCATCCATAGCGGAGTAAGTCTGAAAGAGAAAAGCAAATATATCAACACACACATGTAGAATCTAGAAAATGGTACAAATGAACCTATTTCCAAGGCAGAAATAGAGACACAGATGAAGGGCATTTTTAAAGTTTGTAAGTGGTCATTATAATGGCTTCCTTAACGTGCTAAGCTCTTACTGACAGCAAAGAAGATGGTCATATTGTCCTGGTGATGTGTTTGGACTCAGTTGCTAGAGGGTGAGGCCCAGAGAGGTAGGACCTCCAGCCCTGAGTGAATTTCATCTTTGCTCCCAACCTCCTGCATAGCACAGCATTTGTTTGATTTATGCCAGAGTCTGATTTTTTGGCCACTTACTCGCCATTAGCTCCAAGTGAGTTGACTATAAGCATGTTTTACATACTGGAAAATATGAATCATTTATAGTTTCAACATTGCAGTTTCCTAAGATTCCTGTGGTGCCCAATCCCATAAATTCAAGTCTGGAGAGGCTGGCTTCATCACTCACCTCATCAGCGTTCTTGAGCTGTGGGGCCAGATGTAGAAAGCCATTTCCCATAGAGATGTCATTTGTTTGGGACTAGGCTCTCTGAGAACCACTCTCTCCAGTGATGGTCCTCAACTCTGTTCACACTCTGCTTGGGATGGTAGTGAGGCACTGGGAGCTTCTATTGGGTTTGATTAGGCCTGGTGTGTGCTTTTTCTGGCCTGAAGTGAGAATGCCATATATAGCCTATTGAGATGCTCTACTTATGGGCTTCCCTGATAGCTCAGTTGGTAAAGAATCCACCTGCAATGCAGGAGACCTCGGTTCGATTCCTGGGTCAGGAAGATCCCCTGGAGAAGGGAGAGGCTACCCACTCTAGTATTCTTGGGCTTCCCTGTAGCTCAGCTGATAAAGAATCTGCCTGCAATGTGGGAGACCTGGGTTTGATCCCTGGGTTGGGATGATCCCCTGGAGAAGGGAAAGGCTACCCACTCCAGTATTCTGGCCTAGAGAATTCCATGGACTGTATAGTACATGGGATCCCAAAGAGTTGGGCATAACTGAGAGTGACTTTCACTTTTCACTTATGCCCATAGCTGCCTTGCCCTCCCACCCCCCAAATGAAGACACATTGACTTGTTGAAACAAGGCTCTGTTAGCATCTTCTTCTGTGGAGGAACATAGGTTACAACATGCAGAGACAGAAATGTTATCATTCAGGGCTCCGAGGGATGATTAACCAAATATTAGTCCCTTGAAAACAGTGGGCTTGTTGCATCATTCCTGCTATCAGCTGAGTTACTGCTGTGCATGTGTGACCTATTCTCTGTGAGGTGCAGAATATCTCTCCTGTAAACAGGCTCTAGTTACAGTCCACCCTGGCAAGACCATCCTGCCTTAAGGACCGAAGGGGAAGGTCCCTGGTCTGTGGCTCTTTGGGGATATTTAGTCCTCCCTATCTCTGGCCCCTAGCATAGACTAGTCCTAAGGGAAATCAGTCTATAAATATTCATAAGTACCATGAGCTAATAACGCCCAAGACCCCCTCCTTGGGGATAGATAGAAGAGTGCTCATCCCTTCCCTTATGGGTAGAGTATAAAACCCAGTTGAGGAGAGGGTATAAGATGTTAGATATTTCATAGCCTTTGAGGTAACCTTCCCTGGTGGCTCAGATGGTGAAGAATCCTCCTGCAATGCAGGATACCTGGGTTCGATCCCTGGGTTGGGAAGATCCCCTGAAAGAGAGCATGGCAACTAACTCCAGTATTGTTGCCTGGCGAATCTCCATTGACAGAGGGGCCTGGTGGGCTACAGTCCATGGGGTTGCAAAGAATCGGACATGACTGAGTAACTAAGCACAGTACATACAGTACATGCTTCTGATACTTTCTCAGATAAATGGGAAATGGTGCTTTCCTCGAGTCTTTATTTTTCCCATGTTTGCTACTCTAGTATTTCTTATCTTCACCTTCTGCTAGTTGACCGGGCCCCAAACCCACAAATCATCCTGGACTTTTCTCAACATCTCACGCAATGGGTCAGCTCCTCTGGGTCTGGCCACCCCAGTTGCTTTCTAACCATTTGCCCCTGTACGTCCACACTAGTGGCCCTCTCACCTACCCTGTTAGAATATCCTGGCTGCTCCCAGCCTCAGATCCGCTATAACCTCCAGTCAATCACGCAAGCTTTGCCAAGACAATTTTCTAGAACAAAAAGCTGAAAGTGTCACTCTCCTGTTTTAAATCATTCATTGAGAAAAAGCTTGAAATCTTTGTTTTAGAATATGAGGCTCCATTTTAGCCTCTCACCTTTGCCCATGAATATCAGGCAGCCTGTCTCTCACTGGCAGTTTCTCACACATGACCTGCGCAGGCGCCAGAGGGCTCCCAGAGGCCTGGGCTGACACGGTCCTTCCAGGGCTCTGACTCCGATGCCCTGCGTATGGCACCCATACCAAGATCCCTCATCAAACTCCATGGTAACTGTGGATTTATTTATCCGGTGATCCAGAAGCAACTATGTATATATTAAATTAAGTTCTCAGGTCTCAGCACGGTGCCTGAGACACTGTAAGTGCTTCATACACGTCTAAAAACAGTAAAATTCTTGATGACTGATGCTATAGTATTTTTGGTGACACATTTCCTAGAGTCCAATCTAAAAGTAATGTGAAATTTCTGAATTCCACTCCCAACTCAATTCTGGGTATGTGTTTTGGCCCCGTCTCCATACACAGAACATTGGGTCTGTAAGATTCTCTGAGAGCCTTCCCAGTGCCAGCCCTAATTCCAGTAAAGCTTTGAGCCCAGGGAACCTTGTAGTTCTATTTCAATTTTTTCTGGTAACACAAGTTAGTTGAGGCTTGGACTCATCTCCTTCCGTGGATCCTAAACCTCCTGTTTGGAGACTAGTTATAAGAGATTGTTTATCCAGCATTTCCTCCTTCTCTTCTAAGTCCTTGCTTGTGAGCTGGGGTGTTGATCTGTATATTCTTGCCATCAGTTCTTCACTCACTGTGTCCACTGAAACAAGGAAGCATACCTTCTCTGGGATATGGATCCTACTTGGGGAATAGTGTTTCACAGTTGCATTTGGAAAGGGAGAAATGCAGGGTGCTACCCTTGAGATATCTCTTGACAGCCTTTGACTATGTCAGACTTCCCAGGACTCAATCACAGGACCAGATGCCTCCGGGCCCACAAGGTTTTCACTGCTCGCGTTTGTGAAAACTGGTTATACCCCTGATTTCAGTTATAAATGAATCAGTGGTTTGAAACTAATTTTAGCAAAGAAGCAATTTACATATAGTGTGTAATTTTTTCATCTTGTTCTGATTCAGAATTCCTTTGGGTTTTCATTTTTATATCCCATCACATGGTTTTCATAATAATCAAAAGTTACCAAACCTTAAAACAAAGGTATGTTTTCTTTTATGAGCATTCTTTGCTTCATCTCAGTGCCATTAAAAAGAAAAAGGATTATGACCTGGTTGTAGGATGAATAAGAAAAACAGCTGATTATTAGAATTATTATTAAAACCCAAGTGTCCCTAAAGAGGCACAGAGTATTAACTAAGAAACGTTGGGGAGCTATGGAAAAAAGGGGGCTCCAGCTTTGCTCCTATGTGAAAGTATTCTTGGTAAGAGGTTACAAAATGTCAAGATATTGATGTTACAATTTGACTAAGACTTTTAGAACTATCAGTTAATCATTTCAACCCCAGAATGGATTTAATAGCTGTTAGTGAATTCTCTCCTCTTCTGGATTCATTTCCAACTCTTTCCATCCATTTTAGTTTATACCCCTTCCTCGGGTGATTGGCTTCGAGAATATGTACCTCTTCCAACTTAATTTTGCAAAGGGCTCCAGTGCCCAGCTGCTCAGACAGTGAGCTTCTGTGTGTAGGTCAGGACTCACCTTTAGCTTTTAAGATCTGTCTTGCTGTAATTTTTAAGAAACTTTAGATTGTTCTCACTTAATGAGTGCCTGCCTTGTTCCAGGCATGGAACTATGAACTCTTGTCTGTGTAAGTAAGTTGATGTGGAAAAGTAAACACCTGTAGAATAGACTCATTATGACTATTATAATTGATTGAACAGAAAAATAATAATCTCATTTCAGCAAGAGATTTCTTTTAGTCACTTGCCTGTAGACATTTGCCTCGTCTTCAAAGGGAGTCTATTGTGTTGTTTTCTTATTTTTCAGACAGTAAAGATTAATGTTTCCCATTTGGGATTAGTCTTATTTGGGAAGCAGGAGATAGATTACTTGACATGATTCAGTATACTTGCATTAACTTTCTGTTCTTAACTTATACACCATACATTTATTCACCATTATAGAAACCCATTAATGTATTTTTAAGTTTTAAAAATTATATACAGTTTTTAAAGATTACTTTCCGTTTACAGCTATCACAAAACATTGTCTGTATTCCCTATGTTGTAAAGTGTATCTTTGAGCCTATCTTATACCCAGTAGCTTGTACCTTCCACTCCCCTAGCCCTATGTTGCTCCTCCCACACTGGTAACCACAGGGTTGTTCTCTGTATCTGTGAATCTGCATTGTTTTGGTTATAGTCATGATCTGGTGATATTTTTTAGATTCCACATGTAAGTGATATCATATAGTATTTGTCTTTCTTTGATTTATTTCACTTAGCATAGCGTAATACCCTCTGAGTCCATCCATGTTGCTGCAGATGGTAAATTTTTTTATGGCTGAGTAGTATTCCATTGTGTGTATATGTGTATAGCATTTCATCATGTGTACATCTTCTTTATCCATGTATCTATTCATGAACACAGGTTGGTTCCATATCTTGGCAGTTATAAATAACACCACTATGAACATTGGGGTGTATTTATTTTTTCAAATTAGTGTTTTCAGTTTTTTGGGGTGTATACCCAGGAGTGGAATTTCTAGATCATAAGGTAATTCTGTATTTAGGTTTTTTAGAAACTGCCATATTGTTTTCCACAGTGGCTGAAACAATTTGCATTCCTACCAATAGTGTACAAGAATTCTCCTTTCTCCACATCCTTGTCAACGTTTGTTATTTGTGTTCTTTTTGATGATAGCCATTCTGATGGGTGGGGGGTGGTATATGGAAACCTATTTTGAAAAGTGGCTTTGTTGTCCACAGTGGAGCACATCCCTTGAGTTTGCTTATTTGATACCTTTTATGATGGTTCAATTGACATTGTCAAATAAGGAATGCTCTCATGGTGAATCTTTTTCTGCTGTCTTTTAACTTCCTGTGTGACTGTATATGAAGTCAACTGATTGATTCTTAATTTTTTACAGATTTTTACATGAGTTAGCCCAGATCCCTAATTTTGCTGAGCGTGCCCAGTGCATAATCTTCAGATCTGTGTTTTCTGAGGGTATCACTGCCTTGCACCGAAAGGTAGAGATCATCACACGAGCTTCTAAGGTATGTTTGCTGCCTAAATCAAGGATAACTTTGCCTTTCTTAGGGGTGGAGGAGGGAGTGGAGAATGGGAAAGATCAACCTGAGTCCCTTTGTAGAAAACTTTTTGAGTTAAGATTGTGTATTTCCCTGTGACAGTTATCCCATAAGTTTGTGTGCATGTAGGTAATGTGTAAGAAAGGAGATGCAGATTGATAGAGGATAAAGAGGGAGAAAAAAAATAACACTTCTACAGATTTCTCACATATTCCAAATACCTCCCAATATACAAACTGGCCACTTAAAACCAACCTTAATAGTGTAGTGTGTTTTTTGCTCTGTCTAAGATTGCAAGAGATTTGCCTTAAACCAATGCACTGGATCATCTGAAATGTGTTTGCATTGTGAAATATTGTAAGAAGATTCCAGAGACTTGATAAATGACATAAATGATTATGGCAATGAGTGATGGGCCAATAAATTGTTGTTGGCTTCACCCACTGGAGTTCTTTATAAAGTTAAATTCTTCAACTTGGCATTTTCTCCCAGTGACCTACATCCTTAACCACATAATGATCCTCCATAAATACTGTAGTGTTTAGTTGCTTATTTGAAGGCGTGTTTTTTTTTCCCTTCTAAAACATAAAAGATTTCAGTAAAGAAAGCATAAATATCACCAAGGTATATAATATACACCTTCTAATAATGCCCTAAAAAGCAGGAGCAAAGGTCAACTTGGAGCTGCACTTGGTTTTCTGTCTTTACCCTGAAATAAAGGAAAATAAAGTTGACTAAAATTATAGAGAAGGGAGAAAAGTATCAGTCTGAAAATTTGCACCTGGAGCAAAAGAATGAGAGAGCGAGAGGTAAAACAAATGAGAGAGGAAGCTGAGGAAAACCCCAAGAAGCTTGAAATTGTAAAAGTTAACAGACAAATCAACAAGCGCTTAATAAACAGAGCCTGTGACCTTGAAAGACATTATTGTAGTTCACCTCTGAGGGTTATTTCCAGGGATAAGGAAGCATAGGCATGCTGTTGTATCTACCCGACATTTAACTATGCTGTTTATATAGAGACAGTGTCCAAAACCAGATTCTCAAATGATCTTAAAACCTTTTCTATTTAGAAGCCATCAAATACAAAACCTAACTGTAACAAAACTCTGGTTTCAATTTCTGAATCCTTTAAAATAAGTATTTAAAAAATAAAATTGGCTCAAATAGAAATATAATATTTAATATTCAGTGTTAAAACATGCACAGTTTGTAATTCATTGAAAGGATAAAAAACAATGGCTGTTAACATATTTTTAAGACACAGCTTAATGAAGTGTATTTTCAGTTTCACCAACTGTAAATCCAGTTGGTAACAGGCCAGCAAACAGACTATCAGGTGCTTGGTGCACATTTGTTGTTGAATGAACATAGGTGCATTTGGAGTTCAGCCTCATAATAATTGTTATTTTTTTTCCTAGGGCTTGCTGCACATGAAGAGTGTAAAAGATATTTTAGCTCTCATTCTGGCTTTTGGAAATTATATGAATGGAGGAAATAGGACTCGGGGACAAGCAGATGGATATAGCTTAGAAATTCTGCCCAAACTCAAGGACGTCAAAAGTCGGGTATTCATTTTTCATATGAGTATCTGTGATCTGCCTTCATTTGCCTTCTACCCCTTCAATTATTTTTTTTAAAGTATCCCTAGTTGTTCCATTCATCTCTATCCTCCTCCTAGCAGTACATTTTTTTCTTTGTTTTCTTTTGAATACAGGTTTTTCATGTGTGATCTTCTTTTGATGAAAAAATTCCCAACATTTATTTGCTTGAAAGCACACAATTAGATGTTGAACTACCATGAGAGGATAAAACAGATAGTGTACAGTGTTAGCCATAGCACAAGACTTTAACCGTTTGAGTTTGGTGTTAGCTACTTGTAATTTACTCACCCCTGAGTAGGGAGCGATGCTGAATCACCGAGGGAGCTGAGCGTTTGAATTATCCTTTGGTCCACAACAATTGGACTGGGGGGTCCACTGACAACCCCTCTGAGCCTGATGATCGTTTGGCTCCACACCCCTGCAGAGCTCTCTTTAGAAACAAGCAGCCCATAGCTAGGCCTCCCGTTGGAGGGGGAGGGCTGGGAAGGGGAATGGAGGGAGGGGAAACACACAGGCAAATTAGAGTTAGACCCACGTGAACAAGACACAAAAGCTGCCTTGTGGGAGGGCTTGCTCTCCCCTGGAGTCCCAGGGTCATAAAGTGGCAGGGTGTTCCTTTTAAGCCATTTTGATTGTTTTTCATGCCATTAAGAACACACATTTTTTGAGAGGTGGGAAGGGAGGGATGGTTTTTCTGTTCTACTCCCTGGTTCTCTTTAGCACTCCCCTACCTCCTCCTTTCTTGGCTTTATGCCTGAAAATATTGAGACAGTCTTTTGGTTGGTTGGTTGCTTGTCTTAGCCATTGCCTCAGAGGTCTGATGGATTATCTGTTTGGGTTTTCTCCCCCTCAAAGGAAAAGTGTAGTGTCATTTCTTTCTATAGATGCCATTAAAAATGAATGGGACAAGGAGGAAAATCTCACCAGTATCAAACAGAATCAAGACTAGGTATCATAGAAGTATAAGAGTTATATAATGAGATTTCAGTTCTTTGACTGTGTACTATGGCAGAGTCTCATGTGAAGGATATTCATTTAAGCTTCTCTTTTAAACCTAGGATAATGGGATTAATCTGGTGGACTACGTGGTGAAATATTACCTGCGTTACTATGATCAGGTAAGAAATGGCATTATGTGGCAAACTGCACCTAATGGGATTTCAACTCCTTCACATTGTTGGCATTCAGAAATTGGATGATGGCTGGATGGATGAATTTCAAGTCCAACATAGAATTTGAGAGCTCTCCAGCCTCCTTGGTTTACAGATGGGAACACTGGAGCCAAGAGAATTTGGTTGACTTGTGAAGGGAAGCATTATTCAGTGGTACAAATCTACTGCCTCTTAATCTACTATGTAACACAGCTTCAGAGAGATCCCTAGTCATCTCAGTGCCTTCTGACCAGATTGTGAGGGTTCCTGTGAAACCTATATCCATTCAGTAATTGGTTATATTTGAAACTAGATTCTGGGCTGCAGACCAAAATTTAGGAACTTAATATGCAGTAATACCCAATACTTTATCAGCAGTGGTGAACAAGTTACACATGTGGAATTTAAATCCATCTTCCTTGCTTAAATTACACTGGCCATTAGAAATAAAAATTTCTGTGAGAATCCACCTGAGCACCATTTTCTATGTTTTATTCCTTTTCATTAAATCGAGAACAAGGAGTCCTAGCTTTGAGGAGAAAGAGGTACTATTGTAAGTTGTTGAGAAACCTAGCAGTCAATAAATGGAAAAAGTCTTGGGAAAATGTTGTCAGGAGTCCCACTTAACTATCCACAAAGGCAGAGTTTTTCCTAGGTACCAAGGGAAGAAAAGTCAAGATTCCAGGGCATCCTTTTCAAAAGGGCTACAATTTCATGCAGAAGACAAGCTAAGCACTGATCAAGTCTTTTGTCATCTCTCCTCCCCTCCTGGTGGGTTTATCTGACTGTCTGTAATGTAGGTGCTTGATACATACTTACTGAGTTGAATGTACTGTAAATATCCACAAGCATGTAGTCAGTAGCATCTGTGAAGACTTAGATGAGTGGAGGGGGCAGCTGTTTTCCGGTAGAGCAGTACAGGTGTGTTGAGCTGGAGGCAGTGTTTGTGCACCCACAGTTCTGACAGTAGGTACCAGAGTGGCAGAACTATCCTGAAGAATCTTGGGGTGGCAGTTCAGAGTTGACACGAGCAGATTTACGCATAATCTCTGTCTCAACCATCCTTCCTATGCAGACACACTGTGTAGGAAGGATGAAATTTGCCTATGGAGTTTGACTCCTGATGAAGAGAGCTGAACCCAGTGGAATCAGCTTCACAGAGGAAAATGTTAAAATACAATAAGATTAGTTTCAGAAATCCTAAAGGAAATCAACCCTAAATATTCATTGGAAGGATTGATGCAGAAGCTGAAGCTCCAATGAAGCCACCTGATGTGAAGAGCCAACTCACTGGAAAAGACTCTGATGCTGGGAAATATGAGGGCAGGAGGAGAAGGGAGTGACAAAGGATGAGGTGGCTGGATGGCATCACCAACTCAACAGGCATGAGTTTGAGCAAACTCTAGGAGATAGTGAAGGAGGGGGAAGCCTGGTGTGCTGCAGTCCATGGGGTCAGACACCACTTGGCAACTAAATAATAGCATGGTCCAGTTTAGGAAAAATAAGAAGTCAACAATGGTGTGGTGCTCTCCTAGGTTTTCACTGTGCAGAATGAATTTCACTCAAGAGTGTAGGATTATGTGATTTATAAAATGATCCCTTCCCTCCTAGGAGCATAAGTGGTGATGTTTGTGGTTAGTGGTGAAGAGCAATTAGCAGAAGAAAGGTGACTCTTGCTTCAGGCTTCCTTCTACTCATGGCTGATTTTTGGTCCAAGTTGAGGTCTATGTGAAGTTGAAAGAAACCCTTCTAGGGCCATGTCTTTTGAAATCTACCTGAGCAACTTTCATAAGAGGTACCACTAGGCCGATTTTCTCAGCAGCATTTTCTCTTTTTCTACCTTAAAAAAAAAAGAAGAAGAAGAAACTGAGACTGAATCTGATAAAAAGTTTTGAAGACTAGAAAGAGATATGCTTGAGTTCTTCCAATGTTGATTACCGTGGAATTTTGTGGCAAGCATCTTAGATGTTGTTGCATCTTTGCACTCATACTAGGGTACTGCTTCCATTGCTTTTAAGGGCAGTAACATAAGTAAAGGAAAGTGAAAAATAGTACACTGAACATGTAAAATATTGTTCTGATCAAATGAGGAAAAGCACTCTCTTCTAGCATTACAAACGGGGCCAGATGTCTTAAAGGAAGAGAGAAGGACCCAGGGAATTCTTGAACTCATGAGAAAAGAGGGTGATAAGGTAGACGACCCCTGTCCAAGATGCAGACTTCCCAGAACAGCGTTCCATGAGCTGTCTGTAATAGTGCCAAAGTTTATTGGTAGGCCTGATGGTGAGTAGTCAACTGAGAACAAGACATAATTCCTGCCTTCAAAGTGATTATAGTCTACTGGGGAAGACACCAAGCTAGTAAGGCCATTTTTAAATTAATGTTGATAAGTGCTGTGATACCAGAAGTAACAGGGGCTCTTGGAAACATCCAAGTGCTGGAGTTCTGGGCAGAGCTTTAAGGAAGTGCTGTTTTGAGACTTGAAGAACCAGGACGTGTGAGGAGGGCCTGGGGAAGGATTTGGAAAGAGACAGTTTTGTAGACAAAAGTCTACAAGCAAGAGATTGTGGCCTGTTCCTTTATTTTCTGAAAGTCTAAGAGTGAGGGAATTAGAGATAGGAGAAGGGAGAACTCAGGCTAGAGATGGAGACAGAGGCCAGATCATAAAGTGCCTTGTAAAGTAGTTGTAGAGTTTGGAATTAGTCCTAATGGCAGTAGGGAAGATGGAATGTGAAGGAGAGCTGGCAGAGTCGCCTGTGTGGAGAGAAGCATGAGCGAAGACGGCCGGAGATACGGGACACAAAGCTTACATTGAACAACCTGGGGAGAAAGCAGGCTGAACTGGAAACAGTAGCTGAGGCTCTGCTTCTCCCCGTGTGCCTACAAGTTGTGCACCTCTGGATGTTTCTCTGCTGAGATCCTCTCTTAGCTATAGTTGGGAAGCTTGTCAGCACTCTACACAGCCATGCCATTGTAAATACCTACTAAGATAAGTCTTGCCTGGTGGCTCAGATGGTAAAGAATCTGCCTGCAATGCAGGGGACCCAGGTTCGATGCCTGGGTTGGGAAGATCCTCTGGGGAAGAAAATGCCAACCTACTCCAGTATTCTTGCCTGGAGAATTTCATGGACAGAGGAGCCTGACAGGCCACAGTCCATGGGGTCGCAAAGAGCTGGACGTGACTGTGTAACTAACACTTTTATACTTCCAAGGCAAGCAACATTAGGAGAATCTTTACAAATAGGTGAAGAATTTGATCACACAAGCACACACAGACACATGCATGAGCTTTAAACTGCAGAGGAAGGGAGGTAAGAGCATAAATGAGTGCAGTTGCTTCTCCCACTTCAGTGCTGCCTAGTCCAGCACCTTCTAATTCACACCCATGGGCATACCCCAAAGATGAGTTATCTAATTGCTACCATGTGAAACTCGACAGGGACTTTCAGTTTAAGTACTTTCATGTGTTCTGCCTATACCTTTTCCCATGGGAATAGAGGGTCTAAGATTAGGACATATCTGACCATTTTCTCCTTGACTCAAGAGTCGAAATAAAACCCAGCCCAGGGACTTGCCTGGCAGTGCAGGGTTTAGTAGTGCACCCCAGGTTCCACTGCAGGGTGCATGAATTTGATCCCTGGTCCAGGAATTGTGAGCCACCATGCTGTGAGGCACGGCCAAAAAATAAAATAAATTAATTTAAAAAATTAAAACCTCAGCCCATGCCATAGCCATAGCCTTGGCCTCAGTGCCAGGAAGACCAAAATGATAGTACAAAAGACGTAAAAGCACTTCAAAGTAACCAGTCCAAAGTTAGGAATAGCAGGGGATCTTTGCTATGATTCTTAACCAGCTATCCAAAAAAAAGATGTTTTGGAATTTCATCTGAAAGTGACAACTGGGAAGTATAATGTACTTTTGTTTACCATATATTCTAGGAAGCAGGAACAGAGAAAAGTGTTTTCCCGCTGCCTGAACCACAGGATTTCTTCTTGGCTTCTCAAGTCAAGTTTGAAGACCTTATAAAAGATTTGAGAAAACTGAAGAGGCAACTAGAAGGTAATGGGAACTGTTCTGTTATTATGATCTAGATATTTTTTAAATGGTTGAAGAGGATGATTTCTGTCTGGCTCGTGGAATGGAATTGGTGAGAGTTCAGTTACTACATTCTTCGGGACACTCCCATCTCTGTGTACTATTTGGAGTCACTTTATTTACACATCTTTCTCTTTTGTTAATCAGTGCTTATTAGATATGTATCTTGTTACCTATGTTTTCCAACATGTAATATATATAATTTTAATAATAATAATAATAACAACAACTCTTTTTTTTTTTTTAATTCTTACTGTGGTCTTATACAATTCTTCTAACTAGGATAAGAAGGTAAAGGTAACCCAAATATGCAGGAACTACACTAACTCCATTTTACAGATGAGAAAAATGAGGCTTGGAAAAGCTATATTCACACAGGCAGAGAGAGGCAGATTAGATCTAATTAGAAAATCTCATGCATTTTGTTTTCTAAGCTAGTTTACTACGCTGCCTTATCTCTCTTTCTTTCTTGCTGTCCTGCAAAATGCACACACACATTCCTATATATTTTGTTTATGTATATAAGTCTAATAGTGATGGCAAGACCCATAGTAAGCAGTCTATTTTAGTTTAATTTACATTTTTAATTATCCAAAGCAAAATGCTGAAAGCCCTTTTGGGCTTTTTTTAAAGGTGAAAATATGTCTCTGTTGGGCAGGAATTTTCCTTTGGCATCTCTTGAGTCTTGTGTTTTCACAGTGGAGACATCTCCTTGTCCAAGAATATAAATACTTGCCTCAGAGCTTGTATAACTCCTATTGAAGAGCTCTGCGGAGGATTTAGGGAGCGTGTTAATGTGGAAATGGAGCCCAGAGCGCCAAAAGCAGAGCTTGAGGAAATGAAGAGCTTGCACCAGGAATATTTTTACACTAAGACATAAAATAAACATTGTTAAAATGTTTACTGTGAAAGAGTACTCAGAAATCTAAGTCTTAGACGGAGGACAGCTTGGAAATGCAAGTAAAGTGGGAAAGATCTGCTCCCGGTGGCAGGGCGAGCCATTTATTTTTACTTTAGGCATAAAACTTACTTAACTAAGGATGGTGGTTACAACTGAATATTTTTACCTTGTAAATGATTTTTAAAGGAACATGCGGAGTTTCTTTTTCCTCCTGTTGATGTGGTCAAGAGCGTGAATTCAACCAAATGGATGTTTTGCTCAGGAATGTGATCTGTGAACACATAATCGTTCTTTCTCCTCTCCTCAAAAACAGTGTTTTCCTGGACTGAGATGAGCTTGATTCTCCCTGTAAGAAAGCGGAGTAAGCCATCACGTATCAGTTTTTTTCTGCCCCTCTTCAGTGGCAGAATTAGGGCCAGGCCGGTCTTCAGGGTGGCTGTCGCAGTAGCAGAGAGGGGACTTGTGTTTGTCCAGCACGTGTGTCTGTTAGAGATTTAGTCGTGTCTGAGTTTGCAACCATGTGAACTATAGCCTGCCAGGCTCCTCTGTCCATGGAATTCTCCAAGCAAGGATACTGGAGTGGGTTCCCATTTCCTTCTGCAGGGGATCTTCCTGACCCAGGGATCGAACCCACACCTCTGTGTCTCCTGCATTGGCAGGCAGACTCTTTACCATCTGAGCCACCAGGGCTGCCCCTGACTGCCCATCCTCTCTCGTCTCGTGGTCCTTGTGGAACCACGGCCTGCCCTCTCGTGGTCTTTGAGCAGAAACCTGATCTGTATTGGATCTTTCCTCTTCCGCCTGCTTCCCCTGCATGGGCTCTCTCTTATCAGACATCCCGGCTCAGGCCCCCTGTGTTTGATGTCTCTGTGTGTTTGATGATAAATAACAAAGGGAAAGGAAGAGTGGATTTGGAGGACAGTGGAGAGGCAGAGATGTACCTTCTCTTCTCTAGGGTGGTCCAAAGGTGTCATTCCAGATCTCTGAGGACTCAACTGATAGTTTCCTCAGGCAATTTTAAGGAAATACAGGAACTTCTGAAGCTGGAAGAGCTGTCTTAGGCAGGAAAACTGAACAATACCTCCGCTATTTTTCTGCTATTTTTCTTCTTTGCCGGAGGTGTCACCAGAAGACAAGAAGTTCACCACCAAGGCAAATGAGGAAACCAGGGCTGCCCCACACACATTGAATATTTAAACAAAAAATGCCCTGCTAATCTTTAGAGATGCCAGTGTTTTTAATACATGAAAGGTACCTAGTAAATATTTAAAGAAAATACAGACCATGGGTTCTCTAATGAATTTCTTGTTCTTCCAAATCCCATCTGGCGAGATGGCCAGAGTCGTGGCGGCCCGTTTCATCTCCCGTCCCCATTCAGGGTTCAGCTCCGTTTCCCTAAGACCTGGGTGTGAGCCGAGATTGAATGTTTAATTGAAAAGGACATAATTTTCACACATACAGCAAAGATTTGATGAGGCTTTGAGGTTTATTGTAGCCATTAAAATGTCGTGGCTGCTGGCAAAACCCCAGAAAATGTCTAAAGCTAAACCAGATGTGATTAGCAAATTTCAAGAAGGCTCAGGCCCTAGTTCTCTAGGCAGCCAAAGACTTTGAAAAGAAAATCGTCTTGCGTAGCAAGAGCCACACCTTAGCAATGGACTGGAAGTTAAATGATGGTTATTTGGTTGTATAGATATTGCTGATAGCAATAGATATTGTCAGTGAGCGTCTTTCCTAGAGACCAGAACTTCCACCAGCACTTTTATGTAGGAAGACATAACAGGGAATTGAGGGTAGTAGTATCCGCTATGATTTATTGTGTGATTATTATCAGGCACTTCCCATAGAGCATCTCTTCAAGTCCTTACAATGATGCTGTGAAGCAGATACTGCTATACAGCCCTCACAGGAGGAGGAAACGGAAGTTCATGGTGCTCAGCCAACCTGCCAGGTTACTTCACAGCTGATGACCTAGCCACATTTTGAAACTAGATATGACTCTAAGGCCTGTTACTCACGATTTATCCTGCTTGCGCCCCAGAAGTCTCACTATCTGGTCAGAGGTCGCAACAGAAAGGTACATATTCCTAGAAAATGCATGGAGCCTCTTAAGGAAACAAATGACAGAGTTAGTGGATGAGCGTGTGTGTGAGCACAAGAACCTGCTCCAACTGTATATAATGATAGGCCCTCAGATCAGTTAGAGACAAGGGAAAGAACTTTGTAGGGGGTGGGGTTACACGGTTAGAGGAGACACAGGAGAGATGGGTTATCAAGGTGAGCGGTACTGTACGGGATCAGGAACTCAGACTTTAGAGTTGGAGATATACTGTCTACTGACAACCCACTCCAATATTCTTGCCTGGGAAAATCCCAGGTTTGCAACTCCAGAAAGTGTAGCCCTGCCAGGCTCTTCTGTCCATTGGATTTTCCCAGGCAAGAATACTGGAGTGGGTTGCCATTTTCTCTTCCAGGGCATCTTCCCGATCCAGGGCTCGCATCCACATCTCTTATTGGCAGGCAGTTTCTTTACCTCTAGTGCCACCTGGGAAGCCCAGATAAAAGGTATTATTTCACCTGAATTTTTTTTTTAAGGGCGATTATAACAGCTGCATCATCAGAGGTAATGAATGCACAGTCCCTTAGTAAGGAAAGCTTCCATATAGCTTTTACCGGAAAGCACATACCTTGTGGAATCAGCCCCATAGTGTTGAGGGCCAGCTGACTGTGTTCATGGAGAACCTAATTCCCAGAGCACTACAGAACAAGTGAATGCGTTCTTTGTCTTGTTTATTGTCTTGCATCCCTTAATCAGACAGTAATTTTTATTTCCCTGATACTTTGGTGATGTAAGTCATACCTGGGAGCAAGCAACAGGAATAACTGTTGTCTGTCTCATCCCGTGACCTTGTTTGCTAGCTAGCACTTTGAAGGTACTCTTACAAACCCATCTGTGGTAGGCAGAGTAACGGCTCCCGAAGATGTTCAAACCCTGCTCCCTGGTGTCTGTGACTTTATTGCCTTACATGGCAAAAGGGGACTTTGCCGACCTTGAGATGGGGAGATTATACCGGACTAGCCAAGTGGGCCTAATCTAATCACACAGATCTTTAAAAGAATCTTTAAAAGCTGACAACTTTCTCTGAGATCAGCGGGAGATACTACAGTAGAATGATCAGAGAGATGCAGTGTTGCTGGCTTGGAAGATGGAGGAAATGGGCAGTGAACCAAGGAATGTGGGAAGCCTCTAAGGCTGGAAAAGGCAAGGAACAGATTCTCCCTAGAGCCTCCAGAAGGGAATGCAGCCCTGTCAACACCTTGATGTCAGCTCAGTGAGACCCATGTCAGACTTCTAACATACGAAACTATGAGGTAATATATTTGTATTGTTTTAAGCCATTTAAGTCTTTGGTAATTTGTCATAATAGCAATAAGAAACAAACACGCCATGAAATGCATTCTTTCTGATTGTGCCAGTTAAAGCTGGACACACGCACGTGCGCATGCATGCACGCACACACGCGCGTGCACACACACACACACCCATCCCATTGCTGAAGCACACACACACCCATCCCATTCACACACATACACACACACCCCATCCCATTGCTGAAGCCCTAGATGTACACACACACACACACACACACACACACACACACACACACACACACCCATCCCATAGATGTAGGAAGCCCTAGATGTAGGATCCCCCAGCTAGTGACTCTCACCAGTATTGCATGAAAGGTGAATTGGTGCTCTCTAAAAAAAAAAAATACAAAAAGCTGTAGCCCCATAAACCTGGAAATGTTGTATACTAAGAACAAATTACAAGGATACAGTGCACATGAACTTATTCAAGGTTCTTGGAAGTCCTGCAGTTTTCAACAAAAAAAAAACAAACAAAAACGGGTTTAATTCTGTTTGAAGCAAGATTTCTCAAAACATCAAACATTTTTTTTTTCTTTCACTGAACATACTTAGTATATGTCATAGGACGTGTTTTCCATTAAATATAGTTTAAGAAGAAGGGATGTTGGTATTGCTATTAATTCTTAATATAAAGAGCCCAGCTGTTGGTTAAATGGTCATCCCTGGATGCTCTTCATAGATGTAACTGTGGTAAAAAGCCCTATACCAGCTCGCTTCATATTCCCTAGCTTCATTACCCTATATGGATTTGTCATCCACATAAACAAATATATTAGAATAGGTCACATCCTCTCTGATGTCTTGATACTTGAAAGCCAAAATGAACAACTATAGTGTTACTCAAAATTATTCAGGTATGATAGCACTGCCCCCAAATCCACATTTGTGTGACATGATCCAATTTTATTATTATTTAAATAGTTGTATTGTTATTTAAATAACTATAAAAATTATTTCTGGGTTTCAGAGTAGAACAGCCAGTTTTTTTTGTTATTGTTGGAAAGGATAGGAACTCTTCAGATAGGTGTTGAGAAGTCAGCCTATTGTGAAAAGTTTAAGGATAAAAATAGATTGCCCTTAATAGCTAAGGCATTAATGGTATCCCCTTAATTAGGGGATACTTGGTATCCCCTATCATTAAGGGCTGGATATTTGATCAGCTAACTATGTACTAAATCTTGACTTGAAAATGATGCATTATTAAGCCTGCTACTGCTATGTAAATTGGGAAAATGTAATCAGTAGTTAGGGCTTCCCTAGTGGTTCAGATGGTAAGGAATTTGCCTGCATTGAGGGAAACCCAGATTTGATCTGTGGGGCAGGAAGATCCCCTGGAGAAGGGAATTGCTACCCACTCCAATATTCTTACACTCAGGGTAAGATAATCTAACTTGTTTGAGAATGTTGGCAGAGATGCAAGTGAGTATGTGTGAGTATGTGTATGTTCATGTGTATTTTAAGATAATTCTGATGATATTCTTTTCTCTAAACATTTTAGACTATATTTGAACATGTCCTTTCTTATGTATCACTTAGAAATATTTGGGAATGCACTTACTCAGTTTCAGAGAGTCTCTGTTAACTTTTTTGATATCTGTTATCGCTCTATAAATGTTTATCCTTCAAATGTTTATCCTGAAATGTTAACTCTTTTAAGCCTTCTGTAAATGAGATACTGTGTAAAATGTGTAGTCCAGGCATTCAATAAACACTGAAGTCTTTTTTTTTTCTAAATTTGAATAGTAGTAAGATCTCTAACTTGACATTGAAACATATGCATCACTTCTTCCGACATTTTCAATCCCCATATCCTTATTTTAGTAGAGTGACCGACCGGATTAGTCCAGAAGGATCCAAATGAACCTCTAAATCTAAGTCACATAAGTATGTAAATTCATATACACATGAAAGTAACAACTTAAATAGCCACTCAGGTCCAAGAAACACAGAGAATCCCAAATAGAATGAACCCCAAGCGGGACACCCCAAGACACATATTAATCAAATTGGCAAATATCAAATACAAAGACCAAATATTAAAAGCAGCAAGGGAGAAACAAAAGATAACTCACAAGGGGAATCCCATAAGGATAACAGCTGATCTCTCAACAGAAACGCTTCAGGCCAGAAGGGAATGGCAAAACATACTTAAAGTCATGGAAGAAAACAATCTACAACCCCGACTACTGTACCCAGCAAGGATCTCATTCAAATTTGAAGGAGAATTCAAAATTTTCTCAGACAAGCAGAAACTGAGAGAATTCAGCAACACCAAACCAGCCCTCCAACGAATGCTAAAGGAACTTGCCTAGATAGGAAACACCGATGGGATAGATAATCTGGAACCCAAAACAATAAAATAAATGGCAGCGAGATCATACTTATCAATAATTACCTTAAATGTAAACGGGCTGAATGCCCCAACCAAAAGACAAAGATTGGCCGATTGGATACAGAAACAAGACCCCTATATATGTTGTCTACAAGAGACCCACCTCAAACCTAGGGACACATATAGACTGAAAGTTAAAGGCTGGAAAAAGATATTCCATGCAAATAAAGACCAAAAGAAAGCAGGAGTGGCAATACTCATATCTGATAAAGTAGACTTTAAAATAAAGGCAGTGAAAAGAGATAAAGATGGACATTACATAATGATCAAAGGATCAATCGAGGAAGAAGAAATAACAATTATAAATATTTATGCACCTAACATAGGAGCTCCACAATATGTAAGGCAAATGCTAACAAATATGAAAGGGGAAATCAACAACAAAACAATAATAGCAGGAGACTTTAATACACCACTCACACCAATGGATAGATCAACTAGACAGAAAAGTAACAAGGAAATTCTAACTTTAAATGAAACAATAGACCAACTAGACCTAATTGATAATCTATAGGTCATTCCACCCCAAAACAAGGAATTTCACCTTTTTCTCAAGTGCACACGGGACCTTCTCCAGGATAGATCACATCCTGGGCCATAAATCTAACCTTGATAAATTCAAAAATATTGAAATCATCCCAAGCATCTTTTCTGACCACAATGCAGTGAGATTAGATATCAACTACAGGAGAAAACCTCTCAAAACTTCCAACATATGGAGGCTCAACAACACACTGCTGAATAACCAACAAATCGCAGAAGAAATTAAAAATGAAATTCAGTTATGCATGGAAACGAATGAAAATGAAAACACAACAGCTCAAAACCTATGGGACACTGTGAAAGCAATGCTAAGGGGAAAGTTCATAGCAATACAAGCTCACCTCAGGAAACAAGAAAAAAATCAAATAAATGACCTTACTATACACCTAAAGCAACTAGAAAGGGAAAAGATGCAGAAGCCCAGGTCTAGTAGAAGGAAAGAAATCTTAAAGATCAGGGCAGAAATAAATGCAAAGGAATCGAAAGTGACCATAGCAAAAATCAACCAGCCAAAAGCTGGTTCTTTGAGAAGATAAATAAAATTGACAAACCGTTAGCCAGACTCATCAAGAAACAAAGGGAGAAGAACCAAATCAACAGAATTAGAAATGAAAACGGAGAGATCACAACAGAAAACACAGAAATACAAAGGATCATAAGAGACTATTATCAGCAACTATATGCAAATAAACTGGACAA
>ML661889.1:4402348-4417793 GCA_007570785.1 Antilocapra americana | reverse complement strand
TTCTACTCAGATGGACGAAACTGGAGCCCATTATCCAGAGTGAAGTAAGCCAGAAGCAAAAACAACAATACAGTATATTAATGCATATATATGGAATTTAGAAAGACAGTAACGAGAACCCAACATGGGAGACAACAAAAGGAACGCAGATGTATAGAATAGACTCGTGGACTTTGTGGATGAGGGAACATATGTTCTGCCTTCAGCAGACAGCAGAAGCTCACTGGCTCTGCCTTCTTTGGAGTCAGCATTTGATCCATCAGCTTGTGACCCACCAGCACATGGTCTACCCCCATCACACGGGATCCAGTGGAGTGTGATCCACCAGCGTGGGATGTGGATATTGCCAGGCAGGCACATCATGTGAGATTCATTTGGAATGTGGTGCCTTGAAGGAGGTGCCAGGCAGAGAGGACTCTGGCCAGGACGGCATGGAGAAAGTGTTTCCTGAGGGAAGACTATCAGAAGGTAGCATCCTGCACCTCTATCGTAAGATGCTCCTACACAGAAGCCGTGACAGTAGAGTTCCCTGTGGAAAAGTGAGGCGATGGACTTTGCCTGTGGTTCTCGGCAGTGCAGCTTTTAAGCCTGATTCTGTCCATTGGAGAGACTCTGGGGCTACTAATACCATTAAATAAAGTCCTTCTTTCTTGCACAAAAAAAAAAAAAAAGAAAGTAACAACTTAAAAAGAAGATGTGTTTTGTTTTGGGTAGATTTTTTTTAACTATAGTCAGCATGTCTTCCAGATGCAGTTGGTAGATTGAACTCATTCACTTAGCTTCACTCCTTGCTGTTGCTGCTGCTGCTGCTAAGTCGCTTCAGTCGTGTCCAACTCTGTGCAACCCCACAGATGGCAGCCCACCAGGCTCCCCCGTCCCTGGGATTCTCCAGGCAAAAACATTGGAGTGGGCTGCCATTTCCTTCTCCAATGCATGAAAGTGAAAAGTGAAAGTGAAGTCACTAAGTCGCGTCCGACTCTTAGCGACCCCATGGACTGCAGTTCACCGTGCTCCTCTGTCCATGGGGTTTTCCAGGCTAGAGTACTGGAGTGGGGTGCCATTGCCTTCTCTGTCGCTCCTTTCTAAAAGCCCACAAAACAAAAACATTTAGAGGCACACAGTCAATACCAATATAATCAGCTACAAGAGGAGGAATTAGGGAGGGAGCATGCGCATTCACATATATAAACAGGACATGAGAACATTTTTATGTAGTAAGTTGCTTATGGCCCTGGACACAGACTAGTGTGGTGGCAATAGTTTAACAAGTTGGATATGAATATGAAATCATACAATTAAAACGTTTCAAAAACATAAGTTATAGTCAAGGGTCAACTACAAGTAGCTAGCTTAGTAAGGTCTGAAGTGGCTGTTCCCTTGAATTGGCAAGAGACAAGGTTGGGGGCCTACCAGGCAGTGGGTGGAGGGGATTTCAGTGGGGCATTCTGCCCTCCATGCATATAATATGGGGGTACCCTTGTAATTGCAAAATAAATTTCTAGTAAATGAAATCCAGGAGGCCCATTGAAATCTGAATTTCAGACAAACCGACTTTTAAAAAGTGTGTTTTAAATAATGCACACTACTTATACTAAAAGAACTATTCCTTGTTTATCTCGAATTCACATTTAGCTTGGTGTCCCAGCTTTTATCTGACATTTCTGTAGAGAATTTAAAAGCAATAATAAAACCAACTGAAATTTAGTTCCTTTTTAAAAACTTTACAATTATTAATAATTTCTGCTATACAGCAAAGTGATTCAATTATATATATGTATATTCTTTATCATATTTTTTTAAATTATGGCATCACAAAATATTGAGTATAGTTTCATGTGCTATACAGTAGGACCTTGTTATTTTATCCATCCTATATATATTAGCTTGCATCTGCTAATCCCAAATTCCCAATCCTTCCCTCCTTGGTGTACTGCAGTCCATGGGGTTGCAGAATAAGACATGACTGGGCGACTAAACGACAACAGTATTCCATTGTATTTGTATACTATATCTTCTTTATCCATTTATCTATCAATGGACATTTAGGTTGCTTCCATGTCTTCTATTGAGGATAGTGCTGCTGTGAACATAGAGGTGCATCTGTCTTTTCAAATTATAGCTTTGTCTGGATATATGCCCAGGAATGGGGTTGCTGGGTCATATGGCAACTCTATTTTTAGTTTTCTAGGAAACCTCCGTACTGTTTTTTATAGTGGCTATACCAGTTTACATTCCCACCAACAATGTAGAAGGGTTCCCTTTTCTCTACACGCTCTCCAAGCATTTGTTATTTGTTGACTTTTTAATGATGACCATTCTGACTGGTGTGAGGTGGTACCTCATGACAGTCTTGATTTGCATTTTTCTAATAATTAGCAATACTGAGCATCTTTCCATGTGCTTATTGGATATCAAAAAACACATCTTCCATGCATCCATCCTCAGGATGCTACCAGATAATGTGCTTTACAATGAAATAGGAATGCAAAGGTGATGGGAAATGAAAAGTCCAACAGAGAAGGGAAGTGAAGGGATACTCCAGAATAGACAGAGAGCCTAGATGATAGCCAGGCATGGAGAACATAAATTAGGAGGGAAATCATTCATTCTGAGGATGAGAGAGTTGGAAGGGGGATGTTTAGGACAGATAAATTAATCAAAATTTACATATCTCAGCTGGGACTGGGAAGTTGTTTTTGTAAGTTTATAGTAATGGCAAAACTGAGTATCAGTCTAACCAAGTCATGGTAGTACTACATCGAGAGGAAGCTCATGTGTGTGGTGGATGTGAGGGGAGGAAAGGGTCACCATTCACAGTGCATAAAGAGAAAAATCAAAAGATGCCAATAGCAGCTTGTTAGAGACATCCAGTTAAGTACTCAACTAAGTGGGTAAAATTGGTACAAATGGTTGCCTCTGGAGAGGAAGAATTGGGTGAAGACATTGGGCTGGATTCTCATAGAATGCATAGCATCCATTTATTCTTTTAACTCTGTGCATGTATAACTTTGAAAAATGTACAGAACCAAAGATAACAATAAACCAAAGCATTTGTAAATGATAGTTTAGTTCAATTTCAACAGCAAAGGCTGGTGTGTTGAAAGTAGTGCTGGCTAGGGTTTAAAAGAGATGCAGTTGAAAATATTATTTCTGCCTCTTTCTAAGCACATGATCAGTCCTGAAACTCTGACTAATCACTTAACCTCTGTGAGCCTGCCCTGGAAAAAGCAGAGCTGCTAGCCCAGCCTGCCCAGCTCAGAAATCGGAAGGGTCAGAGGAGCAGATGGGTGAGGATAGTACTTGGGAAGGTGTGGGAGGTATTATTTGAACTCACTGAGAAGCCGAGTAGTTTGCAGTTTGCTCAGTTTTTGTTGATGTGCCCTAGCAGAGAGGGGGGAATTGATCCATTAGGACAAGACTGGCTAATTTATCACTCTTTAGGAAGCTCCAGAAAATGCAACTGGACTGATTATTGACCATGCCTAATTTATTGGCTCTTTCCTCCTTCGAAGCCCATTTGTCTGCAGCAGGAGTTTGCGAAGTCTGAACTCTGGTACGGGCCTGGATACATTAGCCAGAGTCCTGACTGTGTTGCCATGGTGTTAAAAATATTTAGTTTTGCAAGCAAAGTCTTCGAAATAATAAAAGAAAAACTTTGATATGATTTATTTTTGTAAAATGATTTCAACCAAACAGACCCAGGGACTGGGGTAAGGATTTCAGAAAGGCAATGGGTGTAAGATGTTGATCAGCGTGGTGACTTCTGATGCAAAGCATTCAATTAAGCACAGCACCATGGGTAAAGGTCACGCATTTCCCAAATGGAATGCCTTCAAAGACAAGTTGTGCAGAAAGGAGAGAGGATGCGGAAACTGAAACCTGATTCATCCATTTAATTAATGGAAGAAGTCTGTGTTGTCCTTTGAAGCCGTGATTGTGACATCTCTAGGTGGGAAGGATGACTTATGTTGTCCTGGTTTCTTCTTCTCAGTTTTCACTTCTTGTTTCTATCCTTTATTTATAAATCAACATGGTTAATAAAATTCCTTTTCCTTGGGCAAGCAATTAAATACTGAGAGAAAAGCTAGCATCGTGGAGATGTCTGCGTCATTAATTCCCGAATTCAATAGCTTGTTTCAGAAGCTGTGTAAGCCTTGGCAGGTTTCAGCCTCTCGTTTCTGTGCCCTTACATAAGGAGGAGAGTATCCCAGCCTTCCACTCTGGTTGCTTGAGAGGGTTAATCAGGATCATATGAAGGAAATCCCTTGGCAGAGTATAAGCAAGATACATAATACTTATTCTTGATTCCTTTTGTTTCCTCAAAGCCAACATCCAGTCCACGACCGAGTCCTGCCTACTCTTCCTTCAAGACACGCCTTGAATCGGTGTAAGGCTCTTTACACACCGCATCGTTAGCCCACACTACCCCCTTCTCTCACCTGGCCCAGCACAACAGACTCTTAACAGGTTTCCCTGCTTCCCTGCCTGCCCTCCCTTTAATCCAGTCTCTGAACAGCAAATGGATCATGCATGTTTTCTCTCGGAATAAAATCCAGCCTCAAAACGTGTAGCTGGACCTTGCAAGTGTCTCCAAGATTCTACTGCTTCTGCCTCTCCTGTCTCACTGCATGCCACCCGTGTCTGCCTTCCCACTAAACCCCAGTCTCACGGGCCTTTATCTTCCACCCAGGGAGCTGGTTTCTGCTTTAGAACCTTTGCAGAAGCTATTGGTTCTGACTAGAGTGCCCTTCTGGATATTCCCAAGCCCTGAGCCTTCCCTGACCACCCAATCTACAGCAGCTACCTGGAACAGTCACTCTGTTGCCGCCCTCAGTTTTGATATTACTATTAGTTCTCATTTCTTTGTAAACCCCTCCCCCTCCGCCCATGAAGGCGGGGATCTAGTGGCCTTCTTGGTGTTTCTGTCTACTGTGTTGATCAGCAGTTACCACGTGGTTGTTGCTCAGCCGAGAACTGTTGAATGAGTGGTAGAAAAGATTCAGCTCCCTTAGATAATTGCTAGCCTCACTATCAGAGAGGAATTAGATTATGTCTTTCTGGGTAAGATGCCAAACAGTCAAAGAAGTAGAACCTTTAGGGAGTCATTTGAAAGCTACTCACAGGAGAAGCGATGGCCTTGAGAGAATGGGGGTCCTCCACACACTGCCAGTTGGAAGACTGTGTTACGGTAGATGGGTAGGATCGGTGCCATGCAAAAGGGCTTATGCTAGGTGATTCTGAAAGCACATTTTAACTCAGGGTTTCAAAGATAATGAATAATTCCTGTGCTATTTTTGTGCATTCTACTGTTCTCTTTATTTAGTAAGAGTTACTAAGTTCTTCCTTAGACTTAGAACAGCTGAAAATCCTTGGGCTTCTGACCATTTATAGGATATAAAAATCAACTGTAAAATTATGTGAAGTTTGGATTTCAGGTATTCTCTTGTCTAAATGACACTCAAGGATCTGCTCTCGAATTAATCCATGCCTCAAAAATTCTAGCGTTGATATCATCTAGAAGTAAGCTTTACAGAGTAGAACTCTTATTCAGTGTGGATACTTAATATTTAAAAAAAAAAAATTGACCCAAATCAGGAATCACAGAAAATGACGCTTGCATCCCTTAATCTTTCATTTAAAACAAGCTAAATATATCATCATTTGTCTTTTGATGTAGGACCAAGACCTCTTCTTGAATTACAGATCTGTTAAATATGGTTTTGTGGGTCCTCCTACATCTTCCACATCCATAAATATACCACCTGTGATTTCCTTTTCATATTTTTAAAGTGGAGTCAAGGCTCTCAAAAATATCACCACCGAATCTTTCTAGATATTTACAATTGTTCTCAATCTTTTAAAACTATCTTGCCACATCTTTTTAAAAATCAACGTTTTCTTTTGAGTCTGGCATAATTTTAGATTTACAGCCAAGGTAGTATGGAGGTTCCCATATAGCCTTAAGTTTCCCCATTATTAATATCTTAAGCTATTGTGACATATTCATTAAAACTAAGTAACTAGCACTGGCCCATTTCTTTTAAATACACTCTAATATTTATTTGGATTTCATCAGTTTTTCCATTAATGTCTTCTTTCTGTTCCAGAATCCATCTCTGGGTCCCACATTGCATTGAATTACCATATCTGTCCAATCTCCACTGGTCTCCCACCCTGTATGTAACAGCAGTATTTTAACCTCTTCTACTTAAATTTATAGAAATAGTATGTTCTCTCAGTCATATTTCTACAGTTTACCATCAAGGAATTGAATTATTTAATTACAATGAAAAGAACCACTAGAATAAAGAGGTTTGGGAACAGCACGACTCTTCTTAATAGGGATTCTACTCCATGGTTGGGAGAATTGCCCAGAGAAACCAGAGAACAGCCTTTCAGCTGCAGACTTCCAGCACACTGTAGGAGTTAGGTAGGAGGAATAGAAAAGAACATGAACTTGGGAAGTCAATTAATGGAGTGTTTAAAAAGTATTTCCCATTCCAAAAAAATAAAATAAAATGAAATTAATATATCAGTGGTACCTTATGTGTGTAGAACTCCACCCTTTGGAGAGTGTAGGGCAGGCCTAAGTAGTAGAGAAGACAGGTCTCCAAGATAGGGAGAGTGTGGTCAGGATCGCCCAGCCAGGCCTGGAACTTGAGTTCTTTGATCGCCAGGCCAGCACTCAAGCTACGTTACCATAAACGCGTGTCAGGTCAAAACATTTGCTTCACAGAAATAGAGTTGTGGGTGGTTTTGTGAATATCAAAATATTTTCCTGCCCGAGTAAATTGTGTATTTTGGACCCTGTGGAAGAGTCACAATTCACAAATGGATTCTTCTGGTGTCAGACAACCAAGTGAGTGAAGTCCGAGGAAGACCTCTCTAGCTCCAGGAAAGGGGACTGGAGTTTTTGCCATTCTCCATCTCTCTTCCAGATTTCTTCCCAGATTTCTGGGCCTCAGTGTGGTCCGTAGGCAGACAGAGGTCGTGGACCATGACTCCCCTTTTTAGGTAACCCATGGAAAGATCAGTTAACCCTCTGGAGGTCAGCAGCCCTGGTTGCTCTCCCCTTCATGCCACTTAACGGCCTGACCTTCCTCTGGCCCCCCCTGACTTTTTCTGTTTGTCCGCTCAGAATGTAGCAGTGGCGCTGGCCGTGTTTAGCTTTCGTTGCCCTTTTCCTTACCTTTTACAAAGTATTTTCATAGGCACTCCCCATTATTTCCAGAACTTTGCTACACTGCATCTCTTGTTTTACATGTCTCTTTATTGTGTTTTGCAGATGCTGCGCTTTTTGCAGATTGAGGTTTTTGTGGCCACTTTTGTGCCATTTTTCCAATAACATTTGCTTTACTTCATGTCTCTGTGTCACATTTTGGTAGTTCTCACAATATTTCAAACTTTTTATTATTACATTTCTCATGGTGATCTTTGATCAGTGATTTTTGATGTTACTAGTGTGATTGTTTTGGGGCACCATGAACCACACCCATATAAGATAGGAGCTTAATAAATGTTCTGTGTTTCTCACTGCTCCAACCAGATGTTCCCTATCTCTTTGCCTCTCCTCGGCCTCCCTGTTCCCTGAGACACAACAGTATTGAAATTAGGCCAATGAATATCCCCTCAATATCCTCTAAGTGTTCAAGTGAAACAAAGAGTCTCCCTCTTAACTCAATAGCTAGGAATAATTAAGCTTAGTGAGGAAGGCATGTCAAAAGCCAAGATGAGCCCGAAGCTAGGTCTCTTGCACCCAACAGTTAGCCAAGTTGTAAATGCAAAGGAAAATTTCTTGAAGGAAATTGAAAATGCTGCTCCAGGGAACACACAGATAATAAGAAAGTGAAAGAGCCTTATTGCTGATAGGGAGAGAGTTTTAGTGGTTTGAATAGAAGATCAAACCAGTCACAGCATTCCCTTAAGCCAAAACCTAATCCAGAACAAGCACCTGACTGTTTTCAGTTCTAGGAAGGCTGAAAGAGGTGAGGAAAGAGAAATGCTTGAAGCCAGCAGGGGTTGGTTCATGCAGAAAGAAGCCATCCCTCTGACACTGAAGTACAACCTGAAGCATCAAGTGCTGATGTAGAAGCTACAGCAAGTTATCTGAAAGACCAGCTAAGATCATTAATGAAGGTGGCTGCACTACATAACAGATTTTCAGTGTAGATGGAATAGCCTTCTATTTGAAGATGCGACTGGGACTTGTATAACTAGAGAGAAGTCAGTGCCTGGTTTCAAAGCTTCAAAGGACAAGTCTCTGAACACAGTTGATGACTTTAATTTGAAGCCTGTGCTCATTTACCATTCCCTAAATCCTAGGCCCCTTAAAAATTGTGCTGATTGTTCTTTGCCTTTACTCTATGAATGGAACAATAAAACCCTGATGACCGCACATCTGTTTACAGCATGATTTAATGAATATTTTAAGCCCACTGTTGAGACCTACTGCTCAGAAAAAGGTCCCATTCAAAATACTACTGCTCATGGACAATGCACCTGGTTGCCCAAAAGCTCCAATGTACAATGAGATTCATGTTTTAATACCTACTAATGCAGCATCTATTCTGATCAAGGAATAATTTCAAGTGTTACCATATAAGAAATAGATTTCATAACATTATCAATGCCATAGATAGTGATTCCTCTGATGGATCTGAGCATAGTCAATTCAGAACCTCTGGAAAGGAATTATTCTAGTGCCATTAAGATCATTGGTGACTCATGGTTAGAGTACAAAATATTGACGTGAGCAGGAATTTGGAAGAAGATGATTCCATTCCTCATGGATGATTTTGCGAGGTTCAAAACTTCAGTGGAGGAAGTCACTACAGATGCGGTAGAAATAGCAAGAGAACTAGAATTAAAGATGTGAAGCCTGAAGATCAGACTGAATTGCTGCAATCTCATGGTAAAACCTCATAGTAAATCTCATGGGTTTCCCTGGTAGCTCATCTGGTAAAGAGTCTGCCTGCAGTGCAGGAGACCCCAGTTAAATTCTGGGTCAGGAAGATCCACTGAAGAAGGGATAGGCTACCCACTCCAGTATTCTTGGGCTTCCCTGGTGGCTCAGTTGGTAAAGAATCTGCCTGCAATACAGAGACCTGGGTTCGATCCTGGAGTTGGGAAGATCCCTTGGAGAAGGGAACAGCTATCCACTCCAGTATTCTGGCCTGGAGAATCCCATGCATTGTTTAGTTCATGGGGTCCCAGAGTCAGACACAACTGAGCGACTTTGACTTTTTCATTTTTCATGGTATAACTTTAACCAATGAGTTCCTTCTTCTGAATGAGCAAAGAAAATGTTTTCTTGAGATGGAGTCTACTCCTAGTGAAATTGCTAGAATGTTATTGAAATGACAACAAAGGATTTACGATATGACAGAAGCCTAGTTGACAAAGTAGCAGTGTGGCCTTAGAGGATACGCTCTGATTTTGGAAGAAATTCTTTTGTGAGTACAATGCTATCAAACAGCATTACATGCTATAGAGAAATTGTTTTAGGTGTAGTGCCATTCCACACTTACTAGACTATGGTATACTATGTAAACATAACTTTAAATTTGTACTGGGAAACCAAAAAAAAAATTTGACTCATTTTATTGTGATATTAGCTTTATTGCAGTGATCTGGAACTGAGCTTGTAGTATCTCTGATGTACACCTGTAGATGGTTAGTGCAGGAGACAAGATAGCACAGGGCCAGCAGATCTGACACCCCTGGGTTCAGATTCTGTCACAGCCACTTAATATTTGTATGACTTTACCTACCATCATCCAAATAAACAGCAATAATGTCAGGGCCAAACTCATAGAGTTCTTATGATGAGTAAAATGAGATAACAGGCGTGAAACAGGCTGAAGTTTAAGACATTCTTTGCCATTAAGGGTCATTTGCTTTTCATCATGTAGGTTGAGAGCTTGATAGTTTTCATGGGTGCAGAGATAAAAGACAATTATGGCAAATCAGTGAAGATAACCAGGCAGTGTTAGACCAGTAATTTTCCTTGTGCTGTAACTTACAGAAAGAGAAAAATCTAAGGAAAATCTATAATGGCTAATATGCTAAAACAGCTAATTTTATTGTGTTTTTAAACTGTTTTTCTTGACTATTTTGATGACCTTTAAAAACACCATCAAATCTCCAGGTATCCAATAAGAAAAAAATTCTCTAAAATATGAGAAGGGCCTTGTTTGACCTTTTCCATCAGTTCATTTATTCAGCAAATATTTATTCAAAGCACTGAGTTAGCTGCTGATTTTAAATAAACTCACTGAAATATCAACTCATTTGTTAACACATTTTAAGAACAAGTGTTACCCTCATTTTCTAGAGGAGAAATTTATTCCTGCTTATTTTTCTGATTTCTCTTCTGCCTAGGAGCAGGAATCTGTTCCTAAGGACAGTGATTAAACTTTCCCAGTGTCTGATAGAGGTGAGAAGTGAACAGTTTGATGTTCCACAGATTCACTAAAGTATGTGCAAAACCCTTCCTGATTATAATATTGTAAAAAGAATCAACAGATATTTGCTATGATACCTTCTGTTCAAGGCACTATACCTTGAAATTACAAATATCTCATTTGTTGTTACAGTGCAGGAAACACTTCCCCTGAATGCCCTAAACCTACTCCCAATACTGAGTGTTTTCAGCTTGGGATGAAGCTTTTTAATTATAAAAGTTTCGGGTGTACAGCATTATACACTCTACAGTGAGCACCATCACAAATCTAGTTATTATACCATACATCACCATGCTATTGATCCCCTTCACTTATTTCCCTTACTTTCCGCTCCCTTCCCCTTTGATAATCATTAATCTAATCTCTGTATTATGAGTTTGTTTTTTATTTTGATTGCTCAGGTTTTTTTGTTTGTTTGCTTGCTTTTTAAGATTCCACATATGGGTGAAATCCTCTGGTGTTTGTCTGATTTCTTTTCACTTCATGTAATATCCTCAAGGTCCATCCATATAGTTGTGAAGGGCAGAATCTCTTTGTTTTTTATGGCCAAGTTGTATTCTTTGTGTATGTCTGTGTGTGTGTGTTTATGCGCACGTGCATGTATTACATCTTCTTTATCCTTTCATCCATTAATGGACACTTAGACTGCTTCCATGTCTTAGCTGTTGTAAATAATGCTGCCATAAGTATAGGGGTACAGATATCTGTTTGCATTAGTGTTTTTGTGTTCTTCAGATAAACCCCCAATACCTAGGTGGAAATGGAAGGAAGGGGAATACCTAGGGCATACAGTATTTCTGTTCTTAATTTTTTGATTACCCACACAGAATCTCCAAACTGTTTTCCATACTGCCTGCACCAGTTTATAATGCACCAACAGTGTACAAGTTTCTCTTATTTCCACATCTTCTCCAATATGTATTATTTCTTGTGTTTTCCAAAATAGCCATTTTAACAGGTGTAAAGTTTATCTCACTGAGGTTTTGATTTGCATTTCTCTAGTCATTAGTGGTGTTGGACATCTTTTCATGTGCCTGTTGGCTATCTGCATCTCCTCTATGGAAAAATATCTATTCAGAATCTCTGCCCATTTTTATTTAATTTGTGTTCTTGTTATTAAGTAGTATGAGTTCTCCATATATTTTGGCTATTAAGCCCTTATCACATATGTGATTTGCAAATATCTTTTCCCATTCAGTAGGTTGTATTTTCATTTTAATGATCTTTCCTTGCTGTACAAAGGTTTTAGTTTGACATGATCCCATCTGTTTGTTTTTATTTTTGTTCCCCTTGCCTTTGCAGTCAGATCCTTAAAACATAACGAAGACCAGTGTCAATGAGTTTACCACCTGTGTTTTCTTCTAGGTATCAGGGCTTATTTTCAAGTTTTCAGTTTTGTTTGAATTAGGTTTTGTATGTGGTATGAGTCAAGTTTCATTCTTCTGTACCTGACTGTTCTGTTTTCCCAACACCATTTTTTGAAAAGACCATCCTTTCTCCATTGTGTGTTATTTGCTTCTTTTTTATAAACTAGTCATCCACATATGTGTATTTATCTCTGGGTTCTCAATTCTGTTCCATTGATGTATCTGTTTTTCTGCTAATACCATACTGTTTTGATTACTGTAGCTTTGTACTAGTTTGTGTCAAGGACAAATTGGTGCCTGCCAAGCACATTTGCCATCGGCCTCTGCAGGGATTGAATCCTGTACTGCTGTAGCTGTTGACCTTCAACATGCGCTGAAGGGAGTCCAGGGTAGAGAATGAGGCACTCCAGGAAAGCTGGTAGAACAGGTCTTTAGATCTTTTTAGGAACTGATTCCATGAGCCCAGTCCTTACATCTCCTCATATCTGGAAAAGCACTAAATCCCTTCATGGTGACCTCAGTTCCTTGTGACTGTAACAGAAAACCTTTTGTGAGATAAGTGCTTGATTGCATGAACTCCCTCTTCACCCAAATCAGATACATTCACCTTCTCCTCCTACCTCTTTGGAGCAGTTTCTCATAGCTATCTGAGATGCTGTCTCCTGGGCATGTGACCCAAATAAAACTTAACTTGCAACTCTCATGTTGTGTGTATTTTTTAAGTCAACAGAATTGTGAGTTAAGTTTTATTTGGAGCAGCTTCTTGGAGCTGTCTGAGGTGCTATCTCCTGGGCGCGTCAGTCCTCACCCCAAATAAAATTTGCAACTTTCACATCGTGTGTCTTTTTTAAAGCAACAGTTAAAATTGGAAAGCATGTCACCTTCAACTTTGTTCTTCTTTCTCAAGATTGTTTTGACCTGGGGTCTTTTTTATAGTTCTATGTGAATTTTAGAATTTTTTGTTCTAGTTCTATGAAAGGTGCCCTTGTTATTTTGATACAGACTACACTGAATATATATATACATTGCCTAGAGCAGTATGGTTATTTTGACAACATTAATTCTTCCTGTCTATGAAACCAGTATATCCTTCCATCTGTTTGTATTGTCTTCATTTTCTTTCATCATCATCCAATAACTTTTTGAGTACAGGTCTTTTAACTCTGGAAGTAGGTTTATTCCTAGGTATTCTATTATTTTTGATATGATTATAAATGGGATAATTTTCTTAATTTCCTTAATTTCTTTTTCTCATAGTTTTTTGTTAGTGTGTAAAAATGCAACAGATTTCTGTATGTTAATTTTGTATCCTGCAACTTTACCAGATTCGTTGATGAATTCTAGTAGTTTTCTAGTAACATCTTTAAAATTTTCTATGAAGAGTATCTTGTCTACGGACAGTGACAGTTTCACCTCTTCCTTTCCAATTTTTATTCCTTTTATTTCTTTATCTTGTCTGATTGCTGTGGATATGACTTCCAGTACTATGTTGGGTTACTCTGGTGAGAGTGGGTAACCTTATCTCATTCCTGATCTTAGAGGAAATGCTTTCAGCTTTTCACCATTGAATATGATGTTACCTGTGATACTGTCATATGTGGCCTTTGTTATGTTAAGGTCCGTTTTCTTTATATCCACTTTGTTTAGAGTTTTTATCATGATGGATATTGAATTTTGTCAGATGCTTTTTCTGCGTCTATTGAGATGATGATATAGTTTTTATCCTTCAGTTTGTTCATGTCGGTGTATCATGTTGACTGAATTACAAATGTTGAACCATTTTGCATTCCTGGAATAATCCCACTTGATCACAGTATATGATACTTTTAATGTGTTGTTATATTCAGTTTGATGATATTTTGCTGAGGATTTTTCATCTGTATTCATAAAGGATTTTGGCCTATAATCTTCTCATTTTTGTGTGATGTCTTTGTCTGGTTTTGGTATCAAGGTGTAATCTGGTTTCATAAAGTATGTTTGGAAGGTGTCCATTCTCTTTGAGTTTTTTGGAGTAATTTTAGAAGGATGGCCATTAAATCTTGTTTGATTGTTTTGTTGAATTCACCAGTGAAGCTAGTGAATTCAGCTAACTTTTGTTTGTTGGAAAATTTTTGATTACTATTTCAATCTCTTTACTAGTACACAGTCCATTCAGATTTTCTATTTCTTCATGGTTCAGCCTTTAAAGATTGTATGTTTTTAAGAATTACCCATTTCTTCTATCTTGTCTAGTTTGTTGGTGTTGTCTCTCATGATCCTTTGTATTTCTTAATATCAGTTTTAAATTCCCCTCTTTCATTTTCATTTCATTGATTTGAGCCCACTCTCTTTCCTTAATAAATCTGGCTAAAGGTTTATCAATTTTGTCTGTCTTTCCAAAGAACCAGCTCTTGGTTTCATTCATTATTTTTATTGTTTGTATACTTTCTTCAGTTAATCTTGAGCTTCATTATTATTTTGTTTTTTCCTTTTTCTATGTACCTTAGGTTTAAGATTAGACTGTTTTATTTGGGACTTTTTTTGTTCCTTGAGGTAGACCTTTATTGCTATGAACTTCTTTGATAGAACATCTTTTGCTACATTCTGTAGATTTTGGTATGTCATATTTCTGCTTACATTTGCCTCTAGATATTTTTTCATTTCTCCTTGGATTTCTTTGATGATCCATCCTTCAATCGCATGTTGTATAATCTCCACTTTCTTTGTAGTTTATCCCATTTTTTTTTCCTTGTGACAGATTTCAAGTTTCATGCTGTTGTAGTCAGAAGAGATCCTGAATATGATTTCAGTGTTTCTGATTTATTGAAACTTTTCCTGTGACCTAACATGTGATCTATACTGGAGAATGTTTCATGTATACTTGAGAAGATTGTGTATTCTGCTGCTTTGGGTTGGAATGTTTGTGTGTATCTATTAAGTTTGTTTGATCTAATGGTAATTTAAGGTCAGTGTTTCCTCATGAATTTTTTCTATGGGTGATCTATCCATTGATGTAAATGGTGTGTTAAAATCTCCTGCTACTATTGTATTATTATCAATTTCTCCCTTTATGTCTGTTAATTTTGGCTTTATATGTGTGAATGTTTGTATATTGGGTGCATAAATATTTACAAATGCTACATTATCTTGTTGGATTGACCCATTGATTATTATGTAATGGCCTTCTTTGTCTGTCATTAGTTTTTTAAAGTCTTTTTTTCTGATACGACTATAGCTACCCCAGGTTTCTTTTCATTTCTATTTTTATGGAATATTTTTTCAATACTCCACTTTAGGGCTGTGTTTGTCCTTTCTTTTGAAGTCAGGCTCACACAGGCACCATATAAATGGGTCTTGTGTTTTAATTAATTCAGTCTCTCCTTTTATTTTTATTGGTATATTTAGTCCATTTACATTGAAAGTAAGTATTAATGCTTATAAAATACCATATAATAAGTACAGTTAGGGGCTCTGACATTTTGTTACTTGTTTTCCAGTTGTTTTTGTAGTTCCTCTCTGTTCTGTTCTTCTCTTTGTCTTTTCCCTTGTGTTTTTTTTTTAATTGTTTTTGCCATACAATGACATGATATCACCATGGGTTTACATATGCTTCCCCTCCAGAACCCCCCTCCCTCC
>ML661889.1:4330612-4397348 GCA_007570785.1 Antilocapra americana | reverse complement strand
GAATGAAAATGAAAACACAACAGCTCAAAACCTATGGGACACTGTGAAAGCAATGCTAAGGGGAAAGTTCATAGCAATATAAGCTCACCTCAGGAAACAAGAAAAAAATCAAATAAATGACCTTACTTTACACCTAAAGCAACTAGAAAGGGAAAAGATGCAGAAGCCCAGGTCTAGTAGAAGGAAAGAAATCTTAAAGATCAGGGCAGAAATAAATGCAAAGGAAACAAAAGTGACCATAGCAAAAATCAACCAAGCCAAAAGCTGGTTCTTTGAGAAGATGAATAAAATTGACAAACCGTTAGCCAGACTCATGAAGAAACAAAGGGAGAAGAACCAAATCAACAGAATTAGAAATGAAAACGGAGAGATCACAACAGAAAACACAGAAATACAAAGGATCATAAGAGACTATTATCAGCAACTATATGCAAATAAACTGGACAATTTGGATGAAATGGACAAATTCCTAGAAAAGTATAACTTTCCAAGACTAAACCAGGAAGAGATAGATAATATTAATAGACCCATCACAAGCACGGAAATTGAAACCGTAATCAGAAATCTTCCAAAAAACAAAAGCCCAGGACCAGATGGCTTCACAGCTGAATTCTACCAAAAATTTAGAGAAGAGCTAACACCTATTCTACTCAAACTCTTCCAGAAAAGTGTAGAGGAAGGTAAACTTCCAAACTCATTCTATGAGGCCATCATCACCCTAATTCCAAAACCCGACAAAGATGCCACAAAAAAAGAAAACTACAGGCCAATATCACTGATGAACTTAGATGCAAAAATCCTCAACAAAATTCTAGCAAATAGAATCCAACAACACATCAAAAAGATCATACATCATGATCAAGTAGGCTTTATCCCAGGGATGCAAGGATTCTTCAATATTCGTAAATCAATCAATGTAATACACCACATTAACAAATTGAAAAATAAAAATCACATGATTATCTCAATAGATGAAGAGAAAGCCTTTGACAAAATTCAACATCCATTTATGATAAAAACCCTCCAAAACGTAGGAATAGAAGGAACATACCTCAACATAATAAAAGCTATATATGACAAACCCAAAGCAAACATTATCCTCAATGGTGAAAAGCTGGAAGCATTCCCCCTGAAATCAGGAACAAGACAAGGGTGCCCACTCTCACCACTACTTTTCAACATAGTTTTGGAAGTCTTGGCCACAGCAATCAGAGCAGATAAAGAAATCAAAGGAATCCAGATTGGAAAAGAAGAAGTAAAACTCTCTCTGTTTGCAGATGACATGATTCCCTTGTGTTTTGATGTTTTTCTTTAGAGTTATGTTTAGATTCATTTCTTATTATCTTTTGTGTATTTTCTGTAGGTTTTCTCCTATGGTAATAGTGAGCTTCACCTAAAATATCCAAGTAGTAGCCTGTTTTAATTTTGTAACAACTTATATTTTAACACTTGTTAAAGGTTTAACTTTTTACTCTGCCCCACTTACACACTTTATACTTTGGATGACACATTTGATGCCTTTTTTGATACATCCCTTAGCTAATCTTTGTAATTTTAGTTAATTTTACTGCCTTCATCTTTTAACCTTCATGCTTGTTTGTGATTGGCCCACTACCTTTATTACGTATTTACCTTTTCTGGTGATCCTTTTATTTTCATGTATTGTCATTTCTTTTCAGTCTAAAGAAGTTCCTTTAATATTTCTTGTAGGACCAATTTAGTAACAATAAACTCCTTGAGCTTACTTATCTGGGTAACTCAGTCTTTCCTTCAATTCTTAGTGATAACTTTGTGGGATAAAGAATTCTTTGCTAGAGGTTTTGTTTTTGTTTTTATTTTTGTTTCCTTTCAGTACCTTAAATATCTTATGTCATGCCTTTCTGATCTGTGTAGTTTTTGCTGACAAAAATCTTATTGTCTTATGGGTTTCCCTTGTATATAACAAGTTATTTTTTTCTTGCTACTCTTTAGAATCCTTTGTTTACCTTTAAATTTTACTATTTTAATTACGATGTGTCTTGGTGTGTATATTTTTTTCATCTTATTTGGAACTCTCTGAGCTTCCTGGGCCTAACTGTCTGATTAGGTAAGTTTTTAGCTACTATTTCGTCAGGCAATTTTTCTGGCCCTTTATCTCTCCTTTTTTCCTTCTGAAAGCTCTGTAATATGAATGTTATTGCACTTCATGTTATCCAAAAGGTCTCTTAAGGTATCTTTATTTTTAAAATTCTTTGTTTTCATTTTGCTGCTCTCTTTGGATGAGTTTCGTTGTTTTGTCTTATAGCTTAGTGATTCATTCTTCTACCTCACCCAGTCTTATATTGAACCCATCTAGTATATTTTTCATTTCAGCAAAAACTTCTGTTTGGTACTTTTTTAATATTCTTTATCACTTTTTTGAAGTTCGCACTATGTTCATACATTCTTCTCCTGAGTTCTGTCAGCCTTTTAATTACTTTGAATTCTTTATTGAGTAGATTGCTCATCTGTTTCATTTAGTGTTTTTTTTTCCAGCAATTTTATCTTATTCTTTTTATTGGAACATATTCCTTTGTCTCCTCATTTTGCCTAATACTCTGTGTATGTTTCTTTGTGTTGGTTTTATCAGCTATCTTTCCTAGTCTTGAAGAAGTAGCCTTATTTAGGAGATGTCCTAAAGCTCAATCCCACCCCACAAGCATAGCCTGGTACTCAGGGGAGTCCTGTAGGCGGGCTGCACACACTCTTCTGTTGTGCTGGGCTGCAGCTGCTGTGGGGCCCTGGTGGGCAGGGTGTGAAGCCTGTCTGAGGCCTCAGCAGGGAGTGCTCACTGCTGCTTACTGGTTAGAGGGAGAATTCCAAAAATGGTACCCACCAGCACTGGCATTAGCACGGTAGCCTGAGTTCACAAAAAACGACTTCTGCCAGTGTCTCAGTCCCAGGGGAACATTTAAATTGGTTTCTCTGTCTCTGGAAGACACTTCAAGTTTAGGACATGGGTTTCACCTGTGGTCCGTGTGCTACTGAGGCTGGTGTGTTTTCACTGATTTTTGGATCCAGTGAGTCTGCATGCAAACACTTAAGAGTAGGTTTTCCTGTTCCATGTGGTCGTGTAATTTTTTGGACTGTTCCCCATTGATTTTCAAAGCCAGATGTTTGGGGGCTTGTCTTTCCTGTGCAGGATCTAGAAGTTGGAATGCCTGACGTGGAGCTCAAATCCCTCACTCCTCAGGGAAACGATGCTATCTTGATACTATCCTTTTACCCTTTGTTGTGGAGACTGTGGTAATTCCATTTTTCATGTCCTTTTCCTAAATTATTTTTCTTGTAGCTATAGACTGCTATATTCATGGGAGGAGGTGAGTTCAAGACCTTCCTACACTGCCGTCTTGAACCTTCTCCCTGAGACTAGGTTTTTAAACTCTTGTGGACTTTTAATGTACTTTTCTGCTTTAAAGCTATTATAAAAGTATGAATCATAATCAGTGACATGCTCAAGTTAGTGACATGGAATAAAAAAACACTTAATCCGATAGGAAGAATTAAATGATTGTTCACTTTGCTCAAAATCTTATCACAAGTACCTGACTCATCTTGAAGAGAGGGATAAAGCGATAAGATCCCACCACTCCCCAGGCCAGCAGGGGATAGTTCACATGGGCCTCCTTTGCCTTTGAATTTTATCTATTAGGCTTCATTAACATCAGGACTGAAGATGTTGGGAGTTTAATAGACATTTTAAACTTGTTATACCTAACCTCTCCCAGAGGATACTGTTTTTTTGTTACCATTCAGCTGTCTTGTTCTTCCCTGCATTAGCTGTGGTCAGAATTCCCCCTTTCCTCTAACTGTCCCCCATCCTTCCCCCTTAACACACACTCATGTCATGTGTAACCATATAGTAGTCTCCTGTGACAGCCTCTCCAGCTCACCTTTTCCAACTTGACAGGCCCTGGGCTGCAGAGGACCAGGGCTGCTGGACTAGTAACTTTCTCTGTGTCATAACTCAACAGAGAGGTAGGATCAATGACAGGTTTATAGGAGAGCGGGGCTTTAAATAGCTGCGGTCAGTGTCTGGAGGCTTCCCGTTAATACCACTAACAGCATCCCACCAGCAGAGACGATTGGCCACTTTGTTACCCACTCTAAACTATTTCTGATTTTCAGCTTTATTTTCAGACACATCCTGAGAAATCTTGACTCCCAGCAAATTGACAATGCAGCCCTCTTTATATGAAGCCTTGTTTATAGGCCACAATTCTCCCGACAGATTTACAAGTGTCTGCGAAGTTTTAAAAGATGATTGCTTAACCGGCATTAAGTGAGACACATCGGACTGTGTAAATATTTTAGCTGGAATAGGGAATTTTATTTTTTAATGTCTGAGCCAAATATTGCATTAAATCTGAAGACAGTGGCAAACTGATTAGCAGTAGTTGCCAGCTTCATGCTTTGCCAGTGATTCTCGTAGCCAAGACTAGATATGAGAATTCATCTACCAGTTGAGGTTGTATGTTTTAAAAAAACTTTCCATCTCTCTCTCCCTTTGCTTTATGCCTTTCTGTCTTTTCTCTTTTATTTCTTCATGATTTATTTAGATGTAAGCACTTTGCAGAGTAGAAAATTACAGTTATTGTGACTAACCAGTGAAGGCTGAAATGGGAACGTGGGTCTGGAGGTCAGAGAGTCTGTAGAAGGCTCACAGCTGTCCTAGTTGAGCAACATGGAAACAGCTTCCTCTTTGCTGATGGGCTTTTGTATCATCGTCACTAGTCTGTAGCCAGTTGATTGTTGTACTGCTGGAAGAAAATAATCCTAAGATCAGCAAGCATTGCTATCTCTTCCACATACCAATCTCTGAATTGCTGTTACCTTCCAGAATTATATGTGTGAGAGAATTCATCACTTAATTTTAATGAAAAGTGCATACGCTCAGCATTTGCCTCCAGAGGAAGTTATCTTTTATTTAAACACTTCCATGGAAAAGCATTTTCCTTAGTTGAGCACTGGGTGAAATGGACGGTTCCCTCGCAAGTGTCACTGCCTTGAGAGTTAGGCTGATCCCATCAGCAACCTGTTAATTTTCATCCACTGATTTCCACTTTCAAGATGCTTCTTAAAGCAATACTCAGTTGCCCCAAAATGTAGATTCCATCTGTTCTCCACAAATAGTTTGTACTGTAATTATGTAATTGTTTGTAAACAGATCATTATGTGACATTGTGCATCTGCGGGTCTGAGCATCTTAAATTTATGTGTTCATAGTTATATAAATGTATGCGTGCATTCTAAGTCACTTCAGTCATGTCCAACTCTTTGTGACCCTATAGACCATAGCCCACCAGGCTCCCCTGTCCATGGAATTCTCCAGGTGAGGATATTGGAGTGGGTTTCCATGCCGTCCTCCAGGGGATCTTCCTGACCCAAGGATCGAACCCATATCTCTTATGTGTCCTGCATTGGCAGGCAGATTCTTTACCACTGGCACCACCTGGGAAGCCCATATAAATGTATATTTCTCCCAAAATGTGAGTGTTTTATGTAAATTTTAAATTTGCTTGTAGACACTCCCCAAATTCAGATAGCTCCACTGGCATTGGCAGCAGTATAATTGATATTCAGAATAAACGTGATACAGAGGGTCTTTCAAAACTGCTGACAGGGACTGGCCTCAACCCCGGTCTTATACTGTGATTAATTCCTTACCAACTTCTGCATGTCACCAGTTATCTTCACCTTTGAGTAAATTACCTCAATTACGTTATCTCACTGTTTTCCAGCCTAGAGTGTAATCACTTCAAATGTAAGAACCACAGACTTTATATTACAGTGAAAGACATGATTCTAGCTTATATGTAAAACCACCTCTGCAGAGTGATAGAGAAGTGACAGTTTTACTTTCAAAGTCTCTCTCCTTCATCTTTCCCATTTTGGTACAATACATGTACCAAAAGCAGCTTAGCTGCTATATATTATATCATGGACTTAAATTTTTGTTTTTAATTTTACCCATAATTTCACTTTTAAAATCTATCTTAAAGAAGTAATCTTAAACTTGGAATAAGTTTTTATAGGCACAGATGTTACTTACAACCAGAATAATTCACTATAAAGATAAGTAGAAAGGACTCTGGTATTCAACTGCAGGGGAATTGTTACATGAACTGGGGCACATTCATTTGATGAAATTTTATGTGGCTGTTAAACACAGTGCTAGTGAATTTTGTGAAATAATATGAGAAAGTGTGCCTGATATGTTTAATAGAAATAATAAAGGTGCATAAATTTCTCTATCAAGTAAAAGTATATAAAAATAACATATAAAAGCAACCTCTGTAAAATTATGGAGGTGGGAGGGTGGTGGTGATGCCAAGACTGAGATACTGAAAAACAAAAGAAGTATCAAAGTTTTAAATGGTGATTGTTGTGTTCATGGTACCATGAATAATTTTTTTTCCTGCTTCGTTTTTTTTGTAAGTGTGTTTTGCATTTGTTTATATGTGTTTACCTTCATAATACTTGAAGTGAAAGTGAAAGTCACATCCAACTCTTTGCTACCCCATGGACTATATAGTCCATGGAATTCTCCAGGCCAGACAGAATACTGAAGTGGGTAGCCTATCCCTTCTTCAGGGGATCTTCCCAACCCAGGGATCGAACCCAGGTCTCCCACATTGCAGGCACATTCTTTACCAGCTGAGCCACAAGGGAAGCCCCAAAATACTGGAGTAGGTAGTCTATCCCTTCTCCAGCGAATCTTCCTGACCCAGGAATTGAACCAAGGTTTCCAGCATTGCAGGTGGATTGTTTACCAACTGAGCTATAAGGGAAGCCCTCATAATACTTAGTTGAAGATAATTACTGCTCTCCTAAAGTTCCCTTCCCCTTCAGATGCTTAGAAACTTTGTGTGGGCTGCCTGAGGCTTCCCATTAGACCATCTACTCAGAGATGGAACCCTGCTGATGGTGACTTTTTTTTCCATTATAATACAACTTCCTTGTATCTTGTTTGAAATCTACCCTTTCCAAACTCTTCTGAGAAATTAATGTTTCTTGTTAATATTAATGAATTCTTGTTTGATTGTATTTGCTTTTGCAGCTAATATATAGATGCATTTCTTCTGAAGTTAGCACCTTTAGTTCAAGGGAAGACTTCTCATGATGGCAGTTTTCATGGAGGTCACAGGAAGGGATGTTTTCAAACAGATGGATCACTTAACACTCTATAAATCAAAGCATGCCCAATCCATCTATATTTAGGCCTAGTCATGGGTAGGTGATTAATGAATATTTTTCATGCTAATGTCTCACAGGCCAAGGCAGTGTCTATAACCACATAATCATTGCAGTGGAAATTCTGACTCAGCTGTGATGTTTGATAGGAGGGACCTTTGAATAATGCTTGAGACGATTCCGTGCAAAAGCTGTAGCTGGTGGTGCAGCTTTGCAAGTCTTTCCAAAAGTCCTAAAGCGTGTTGGCATGTCCTCACTTGGCCTTTTCACTTCTGCTTAATTTTTCTCATGGAGAATACTCGTGATCATGGGACATTAAGGTAAATTTGATCTTGGGCAGCCTCCCTCTGTGAGGTGAATCAGCATCATGGGATTCCCATGAGCCCAAGCTTCCTGGTGGGTTTATTTTTATAGAACATTTCTCTGAGGAAAGAGGAACCCACTCCTGGTCTGAGTAGACCTGAGAAAATATCTTCTTGGATGAAAGGATCACCCTAATTTTGCTATTTTTTTCTCTAGCTTAACTTCTTAAACAAATGGCTGTAGAATCTATCTTCCCTTATTTCACCTCTCTCCTATTTTGCTTCTGCCCTCCACCCCACCCCACTCCCTAAAACTGCTTTTGAGATGACCAGTGACCTCCCTGTTGCTAGAATCAGTGGTCCCTTCTCTGTCTTCAATAGTATTGTGCAGGGTTAACTGCTCTTTCTTGCAGTGATGGTTTCTTGTATCTTGTGACTCCCTACTCCTGATTTTCTACTTTCCTGCTCATTCTTAATGCCAAAAGTTCAGGCTCTGTACACCGGTGCCAAATCAAAACTGAGAGACAGGGTTCTGGGTGAAACAGAAAAGAAAAGCTTTATTGCTTTGCCAGGCAAAGGGGGACATGGTGGACTCATGCCCCAAAAAACTATGTCCCAACCCAGGAGGATTTGATGCAGAGTTTTATAGCAACAGTTTAAGGGTGGGGTTGCTAATAAGGTTGGGGTGTGTTAAGGGACTGCACTCTTCTAATCTGGTCTCAGCTCTTCCTGATGAGCTTCTCTGGCTGCTAGCCTCAGGTGGTCTTCTCTGGTATGAGGAGTTTAAGCTGCCATCTTAAAGAATTTAGATATTGTTATGTGTATCCCTTATGGGCTTACCTCCATAACTGTAGGTAAAAAATCTGCCTGCAATGCAGGAGTCCTGGGTTCGATTCCTGGGTCAGAAGATCTGCTAGAGAAGGAAATGGCAACTCACTCCAGTATTGTTGCCTGGAAAATCCCATGGACAGAGGAGCCTGGTGGGCTCCAGCCCATGGGGTCGCAAGAGTGGGGCACGACTAAGCCACTCAACCACCACCAACACCACGTGTCCCTTGAAGGAAAACCAGGACCCTGCCCCACAGCAGCACTGCCGCTCCTTGGCTGCCCCACCCCTCCCTTCCCAGATTAGCACTGTTCCAAATCTACCCTTTGCCACTCAGGGAAAGCCATAGAGGCTAGAGTAGGGAAGAAAGGCTTCTCTGCCCAGTGCCCAGAAGCCTCACAGCATCCTGTTTGGTTCATTCTCCATCCTTTGCTGGCCTCTCCTCTACTGCTTGCTTGTAACCTCTTCTCTTTGTTGCGTAGCAATTCAACTATTTCCATGGTTTCAAATACTAGTGATATGCTTGTGCCTCACTGGTGTGATTTGTATCCCAGCCACATAGCCTGGACTGCAGACTATTATATATAATGTGGGTATGTAATTGACATCTCAGACTGAACGTGTCCTAAATCACACTGTTGATTTTGCTCCTCAGACATACGGCCCCCTCCATTACTCTGATCAGGTTCTCTAGTCAAACATCTTAACAGTGAGATTTTTTTTTGCATATAATTACAAGCCTCTTACTTTTATGGTACTTTCTGTTCTCCTTTCCCTAATCAAAGTAGTTCCAATTCCTTTTAACCCAGTTCCTTGATTCCAGTTCCTTTCAATCAAGACACTTGAGATCCAGGAGAGAGAGAAGACCTGTGTCTCTGAGGTTCACTCATCCTGTTACCACGTAAGTGAAAGTGAAAGTCACTCAGTTGTGTCCTACTCTTTGCAACCCCCTGGACTATTTAGTCCATGAAATTCTCTAGCCCAGAATACTGGAGTGGGTAGCCTTTCCCTTCTCCAGAATATCTTTCCATCCCAGGGATTGAACCCAGTTCTCCCACGTTGCAGGTGAATTCTTTACCAGCTGAGCCACAAGGGAAGTCCAGGAATACTGGAGTGGGTAGCCTATCCCTTCTCCTGCAAATCTTCCTGATCCAGGAATCAAACAGAGGTCTCCTGCATTCAGGTGGATTCTTTACCAGCTGAGTTACCAGAGAAGCCCATTACCATTTAACTTATCCCCAAAGAAAGTGAAAGTGTTATCACTCAGTCATGTTTGACTCTTTGCGACCCCATGAATGGTTGCCTGCCAAGTTCCTCTGTCCATGGGATTCTCTAAGCAAGAATGCTGGAGTGAGTTGCCATTTCCTTCTCTAGGGGATCTTCCTGATCTGGGATTCAAACCTGGGTCTCCTGCATTGCAGACAAATTCTTTACTGTTTAAACTACTAGGGAACCCCTAGCTTATCCCCAAAGATCCATGCATTTCCATAATACCTTCATTTTACTCCTCATATTTCCTCTTTCTGAAACTACGTCCCTCTTCCTTCATTCTCCTTGGCTGACTGGCTGAGTCCTCCTTAACCTTTGCAATTCTACTCATAAGTTACCTCTATTTGGAGACCCTCCCCTGGCTACCACCTCCCAATTCCAATCTGAATTAGAGGCTCCTATCCAGTGTCCCATGACACTCTACTGTATTGCACTTTGCTGATTTCCTTGTCTCTCTGTGGTATTAGACTCTCATGAATAATTTCAAAGGAGAGATGACTGATACATGCATGCTCGGTTGTGTCCAACTCTTTGTGACCCCACGGACTATAGCCTGCTATGGGTCTTGGAGCCTCTGTCCATGGGATTTTCCAGGCAAGAATAATGGTGTGGTTGCCATTTCCTACTTCAGGGGATCTTCCCAACCCAGAGATCAAACCCACGTCTCTTGCATCTCCTGCATTACCAGGTAGATTCTTTACCTCTGCGCCAACTGGGAAGCCCTGAAATGGCCAATTCAGTTCAGTTCAGTCATTCAGTTGCGTCTGGCTCTTCACGATACCATGGACCAGAGCAGACCAGGCCTCCCTGTCCGTCACGAACTCCTGGAGTCTACTCAAACTCATCTCCACTGAGTCAGTGATGCCATCCAACCATCTCATCCTCTGTCATCCCCTTTTCCTCCTGCCCTCAGTCTTTCCCAGCATCAGGGTCTTTTCCAATGAGTCAGCTCTTCGCATCATGTAGCCAAAGTATTGAGTTTCAGCTTCAACATCAGTCCTTCCAATGAATGCTCAGAACTGATCTTTAGGATGGACTGGTTGGATCTCCTTGCAGTCCAAGGGATTCTCAAGAGTCTTCTCCAACACTACAGTTCAAAAGCATCAGTTCTTTGGCACTCATCTTTCTTTATAGTCCAACTCTCACATCCATACCTGACTCCTGTAAAAACCATAGCCTAGATGGACCTTTGTTGACAAAGTAATGCCTCTGCTTTTTAATATGCTATCTAGGTTGGTCATAACTTCCCTTCCAAGGAGTAAACACCTTTTAGTTTCATGGCTGCAATCACCATCTGCAGTGATTTTGGAGCCCAAAAAAGTAAAGTCAGCCACTGTTTCCCCAACTATTTGCCATGAAGTGATGGGACCAGATGCATGATGTTAGTTATAAATGCTGAGCTTTAAGCCAACTTTTTGACTTTCCTCTTTCACTTTCATCAAGAGGCTCTTTAATTCTTCTTTGCTTTCTGCCGTAAGAGTGGTATCGTCTGCATATTTGAGGTTATTGATATTACTCCCGGCAACCTTGATTCCAGCTTGTACTTCATCCAGCCCAGCGTTTCTCATGATGTACTCCAACAAGTTAAATAAGCAGGGTGACACTATACAGCCTTGGTGTACTCCTTTTCCTGTCTGGAACCAGTCTGTTGTTCCATGTCCATTTCTAACTGTTGCTTCCTGACCTGCATACAGATTTCTCAAGAGGCAGGCAGGTCAGGTGGTCTGATATCCCCCTCTCTTTCAGACTTTTCCACAGTTGATTGTGATCCACACAGTCAAAAGCTTTGGCACAGTCAATAAAGCATAAATAGATGTTTTCCTGGAACTCTCTTCCTTTTTTGATGATCCATCGGATGTTGACAGTTTGATTTCTGGTTCTGTTGCCTCTTCTAAAACCAGCTTGAACATCTGGAATTCATAGTTCACGTATTGTTGAAGCCTGGCTTAAAGAATTTTGAGTACTACTTTACCAGTGTGTGAGATGAGTACAATTGTGCAGTAGTTTGAGCATTCTTTGGCATTGCCTTTCTTTGGGATTGGAATGAAAACTGACCTTTTCCAGTCCTGTGGCCACTGCTGAGTTTTCCAAATTTGCTGGCATATTGAGTGCAGCACTTTCACAGCATCATCTTTCAGTATTTGAAACAGCTCAACTGGAATTCCATCACGTCCACTGGTTTTGTTCTTAGCGATGCTTCCTAAGGCCCACTTGACTTCATCCTTACCTTGGATGTGGGGTATCTCCACATGGCCACCACTATTGACCTTGGACATAAGGTATCTCCTCTCTGCCACTCACCGCTCCAGCGCCATGCAGCCACTGCTCACCCAGTATGTCCGGTTAAATGTTTGTCTCCAACATTTACCAGTGACAAAAGTGCAGATACTCAATATTTTGAAGGTATGAGTATTTGTATAACCCATAAAGATGCTTTGTAGGGCTAGAAACCATGCTATCTCTTGTGATCAAAGTGCAACTCACTCTGAAATCGCATCTCTGTGGAAAAACAAGGGGCTTCCCAGGTGGCTTAGTGGTAAAGAATATGCCTGCAATGCAGGAGATCCAGGTTTGATCCCTGGATGGGGAAGATACCCTGGAGGAGTAAATGGCAACCCACTCTAGTATTCTTGTCTGGAAAATCCTCTGGACAGAGGAGCCTGGCAGGGTACAGTCCATAGGGTTGCAAAGGGTCAGGCATGACTGAAGCGACTAAGCATACATGTTGAAAAACAAAGATGTCCATAGGATTGGAAGGCCAGGGAATTGGAGGGTTGCCTTCCTGTGAGGTGTCTGCTCTGCACTAGGTCCAAAACTTTGTGAAAATTGAGCTCCTTCTTCATTATTCACAGGCCACACTCACAGTCACAAACACTGTGAGATCAGTGAGGCTCTACTGAAGGTATGGGGATGCCCCAAAGGCCAGACTTCTCCAGTTCACTTATATTCTCTTCCTACCCATAAATGTCTGCATCCATCTCTCTTTCTGAGAGCGATCCAAGCTCCTCTTCCTCTGTTACAAAAGACAGCATCCCATTTCCCTGAAGCCAGAATGTTCCTGAGGCCTCTTCTGGAGGTGCTGAAATGTTTAACTCCAAGAATGTATCAGAGACTTGTTTCTAATAATGACTATCCCCTTTCCAAGAATTCTGAATCTAGCTTTTGAGGTGTTTTTTTAAAAACATATGTCTCATACCTGAATAAAAGAATAGTAATTAAAATGATATGGCATCCAGTCTACATGTGTTTTCCCTAGCCCTTGCCTCTACCTATCTAGGTGTATTATACATATAAAGATGTATTTTTGTGTGGTTGTATATGCATATACTAGAGACAGTTTCTATCAGGGCACTAATAACTGTACTGCATGCATATAAGTGTATTCATTTTGTAGTTTACTTGGTAGTTTATTCATTTACTTAGCAAATGCACATTGTCTCTACTCATTGTCCATACACAATGGAATATTACTCAGCCATTAAAAAGAATGCATTTGAATCAGTTCTAATCAAGTGGGTGAAACTGGAGCCTATTATACAGAGTGAAGTAAGCCAGAAAGAAAAACACCAATACAGTATACTAATGCATATATATGGAATTTAGTAAGATGGTAATGATAACCCTGTATGCAAGACAGCAAAAGAGACACAGATGTTAAGAACAGTCTTTTGGACTCTGTGGGAGAGGGCGAGGGTGGGGTGATTTGGGAGAATGGCGTTGAAACATAAAAATTATCATATGTGAAAAGAATCACCAGTCCAGGTTCGATGCATGATACAGGGTGCTCAGGGCTGGTGCACTGGGATGACCCAGAGGGATGGGATGGGGAGGGAGGAGGGAGGGGGGTTCAGGATGGGGAACACATGTACACCTGTGATGGATTCATGTCAATTATGGAAAAACCACTACAATATTGTAAAGTAATTAGCCTCCAATTAAAATAAATAAATTTATATTAAAAAAAAAAAGAAAGAAAGATGAGGCTGCGAAGGAGACAGAGAATTGACGTAGGAAGAAAGTCAGAGATGCGGGACCCAGAGCCAAGGGACAAATTATTTCAAGATGGGAACGTGGGTGACAGAGTGGAATCCTGCTGGGAGGTGAATTTTTTTTTTAAGATGGTGACAATAGGGGGGATTCACTGGTAACTTGAGAGTATTCTTTCCCATGTTATAACGAGGATGAAGTAAATTTCAATGGGTCTGGGACTAAGTGGTGAATGAGAAACAGAGAAAGTGAGTATGGGCAATATTTTAAAGATGGTTTGGCTGTGAAAGAAATCAGACTATTCATAACATAGTGATTTGTTGTTTACTAAACACATAAATGTTAGGAAAGTGAACTTGTTTAAAGAATTTGTGGGGCTATTTTTGTTTCATTGTTCCTGGAAATGAGAAGAATAAAGCCATGTACAGTATGTGTTCTAACTAGGCTTAGAACTGTTTGAATGTTTTAAATGGATAAAGAATAGTTTGAATAGCATTTTACTGCTCAGTTTACAAAATGCTTTTTCATGTATATCTCATTTAGTCCTCAAAAAATTTATATATCAGAAACTAAGAATCAGAGAGGTATTAAATAACTTTCCAAGCCAATAAAGAGTGAAGAAAACTAAGAATAATTGAATGTATCTTTAGATTAAGAGTAGTTCAAAGAGAAAAAATTTTAATATATTAATTATCTATATGAGTGTATACTACAGATACATATATGACTTTCTTCCACAATTAAAAAATAAGCCAAAGCTCTTGTTTTAATTTGTTAAAATTTAACAAAATTCTTTCAGTCCGTTGCTTGTATTTCTCTTAAATCCAACTATTTGTTTACTAGGTCTTTTTTTATATAACATTTATTGGTACTTTTGAAGACTAATATGTTTGATTTCTCAAGTACATGTGTATTCCAAGCTCATTTTCCACTTCACATCCATGGTCTAATAAATATTTTTGTAACAGTTATAATGAAGATATAACTGGACCTGAAATTTGAAAAATGATTCTATCTTGTAAAAGAAGCACAGATTGAATATTCTTTACTTACCTGCTCATTACAGTTCCAATTTAAGGCTCAGGGTTTCTAATTAACTTTTCTTTAATAGCTCTATTGAGATACATGTAGATGCCATCTAATTCACCCTTTTAAGGTGTACAGTTCAGTGATTTTTATTATATTTGCAGAGTCGTGCAACCATCAACACACTCAATTTTAGAAAATTATCCTTACCGAAAAAGAAGCCTCATGTCTTTTAACCATCACCCCAGTAATCTTTCTATCCCTCCTTCTTCCAGTCCTGGGCAACCCCATACTCTGCTTTTTATCTTATTTGTTGTTTCAGGAGTCACCAGGGAAGCCATAAATGTTCCCATGCCCTGCATCAGAATCCAAGAACATGAAATAGGCACTTTCTGTTTGCAGCTTTTGTTGTTTATTTTTAACTTAAGTTGATACTTTGCTTTATGTAGCCTTCTTTAAAAAATGAACCTGCAGAAAGTAGCCACAAAATAGCATTCTCATTTGTGCCAAACTTTTAACAAGCAAGTCGCTCAGTCCTGTCCAACTCTTTGTGACCCCATGGACTGTAGCCTAACAGGCTCCTTTGGTCCATGGGATTTTCCAGGCAAGAATACTGGAGTGGGTTGCCATTTCCTTCTCCAGGAGATCTTCCCGACCCAGGGATTGAACCCAGGTCTCCTGCCTTGTAGGCAGACGCTTTCCTATCTGAGCCACCAGGGAAGTCAGATGGTAAAATGTCTCTCTACAATGCAGGAGACTTGGGTTCGTTCAACCCCTAGATTGGGAAGATCCCCTGGAGAAGGAAATGGCAACCCACTCCAGTACTCCTGCCTAGAAAATCCCATGGACGGAGGAGCAGGCTACTGTCCATGGGGTCACAAAGATTTGGGCATGACTGAGCGACTTCACTTCACTTCACTTTAACAAGCAAATTTTAAAAATTACTGACATTTTACTGATTTTATGTATGATTTGGCTCCCCCAGAGAAGTCCTTGATTTGCAGTTAGCTCAAAGTGTTTTTTATATTTTTTTTAATGCATTGGATGTAATATAATCCCCCAGCCATTCAGTTCAAGGCCAATACCATGAAAAGATATTGTTAGAGGTTCATTGCACTAAGACTGCGATTTTCATTTCTGAATTTGTTTTTAAATTTATTTTAATAAAAGTATGTTTGCAGCTAGATAACTTAAAGCTCTTTGTGTGTATATGTTGTTTGATGTGATGCGCACTAGGAAGAACACTATATACTGTACTGCTGTTACTAAAGAGAAGCCTTGTTGTTGTTCTTACTCAGTAGCCCAGTCCTGTCTGACTCTTTGTGACTCCGTGGACTGCAGAACGCCAGGCTTACCTCTCCTGCACCGTCTCCCAGAGCTTGCTCAAACACGTCCGTTGAGTCACTGATGCCATTCAACCATCCCGTCTTCTGTTGTCCCCTTCTCCTGCCTTCAATCTTTCCCAGCATCACTGTCTTTTCTAATGAGTCGTTTCTTCACATTAGGTGGTCAAAGTATTGGAGCTTCAGTTTCAGCATAAGTCCTTCCAATGAATATTCAAGATTGATTTCCTTTAGGATTGACTGGTTTGATCTCCTTGCAGCATTAAAGTAAATAACCCACATGTTTACATGCAGTTCAAATTATGAGAAACAATAATTACTGTGTTCCATTCCCATTAAGAAATTTTTGTTGGGGATCCATTCACTGCAATGTCTGAAGGCAGAGATTTTAGTCTTTTTTTTTTTCCACTGATGTATCCCTAGTATTGAATAGTTTGTGGCAGACAGTTGGCATGCAGTGACTATTTGGTGAATTGATGTGTTTATTGAATGAATTTCTTTAGAATAAACTCCTTAACCCAGCAGTCTATGCTCTTTATAATCTAACTCTGACATGTATCTCTCACGTAAACCTCACTGATGTAACATAAACATTTGTTTTAGTCTCTTAGTTCTTTGTTAAAATCACTTTCTTTTTATTGAGCTATAGTTGATATACAAAGTTTATATACAGCATTCACAGTGTTTAAAGGTTATATTCCATCTCTAGTTGTTATAAAATATTGGTTATATCCCCTATGTTGTACAATATGTATCCTTGTAGCTTATTTTTTTAAGCATAGTAGTTTCTACATCTTAATCCCCTACTCATACATTTCCAGCCCTTGCATCCCTCTCCACACTGGTAACCACTAGTTTGTTCTTCATATCTGTGAGTCTGTTTCTTTTTTGTTATATTCAATAAATTGTTTTATATTTTTAGATTCCATGTATAAATGATATCATACAGTATTTATCTTTCTCCATCTAACTTATTTCACTTAGCATAATCCTCGCTGAGTCCATCCATATTGTTGCAAATGGCAGGATTTCAAAATTTTATTCTTTTTATGCCTGTGTAGTATACCACTGTGTAAATATGCTACATCTGCAGTAATCTGTTGATGGACACTTAGGTTGCTTCCATATCTTGGCAATTATAAATAATGCTGCTTTGAACATTGGGATGCATATATCTTTTAGAATTAGTGTTCTGGTTTTTGTCTTGTCTTGTTTTGCTTTTTGGATAAATACCCAGGGGTGGATTGCTGGGTCATATGGTGGTTCTATTTTAGATTTTTGAGGAGTCTCTATACTGTTGTCTATAGTAGCAGCACTGATTTACATTTTCACCAACATTATGAGGGTTTCCATTTTCCCACATCATCACCAGTGTTTGTAATCTGTGATCTCTTTGATGATAGCCATTCTGCCAAGTGTGAGGAGGATGTCTCATTGTGGTTTTAATTGCATTTCTCCGATGATTAACAGTATTGAGCATCTTTTCATATGCCTGTTGGCCATCTGTATTTCTTTTTGAAAAGTGTCTGTTCAAGTCTTCTACCCATTTTTAAAACTGAGTTGTTTGGGGTTTTTGATATTGTTGCATGAGTTGTTTATATATGTATGTATATAGATAGATAGATATAGATATTAACCCTCTATCAGTCATAGCTTTTGTAAATATTTTCTCCCATTTATTGGGTTGTCCTTTCGTTTTGTTGATGGTTTCTTTCCTTTGCTGTGCAAAAGCTTTCAAGTTTAATTAGGTCCCATTTGTTTATTTTTATTGTTAATGCCTTTGCTTTAGGAGACAGATCACAAAAAAATAGAGTTGCAATTTATGTCAAGAAATGTTCCGCCTATGTTTTCTTTTTAGTGGTTTTATGGTTTCCAGTCTTATATTTAGGCCTTTAATCCATTTTGAGTTTATTTTTGTATATGGTGTTAGAGAATATTCAAGTTTATTTCTTTACATGTAGCTGTCTTGTTTTCCCAGCACTACTTTTTGAAAACACTGCCCTTTTTCCATTGTATATTCTTGCCTCCTTTGTCTTAGATTAACTGGCAATAAGTTCATGGGCATATTTCTGAGCTGTCTCTTCTGTTCCATTGATCTGTGTATCTGTTTTGGTGACAGAACTGTAATATTTTGACTACTGCAGCTCTGTAGTATAGTTAGACAGCGTGATTCCTGCAGCTTGGTTCTTCTCTCAGGATTATTTTGGCTATTTGGGGTCTATTTTTGTTTCTATACAAATTTTAAAATTATTTGTTCTAGTCATGTGAAAAATGCCCTGGGTATTTTGACAGGGATTGCACTGAATTTGTATATTGCCTTGGATAGTTGTGATCATTTTTAACATCATTAATTCTTCCAGTCCATGAACACAGTCTGTCTTTCCATCTGTTTGTGTTGTCTTCAATTTCTTTTTTCAGCATTTTATAGTTTTTCCCAGTATAGTTCTTTTACCTCCTTAGTTAAATTTATTAAATATTTTATTTTTTCCAAAGTGATTATAAATGCAGTCATTTCCTTAAATTTCTCTTTCTGAGAGTTTGTTATTAGTGTGTAGAAATTCATTAGATGTCTGTATAAGAAATTTTTTGATGTATTATTGAATTCAGTTTGCTATTTTTTATTGAGGATTTTTTCATCTATATTTATCGGTGATTTTGACCTGTAATTTGCATGTGTGTTATGTCTTTGTCTGATTTTGATATCAGAATGATGCTGGCCTCATAGAATGAGTTCAGAAGCATTCCTTTTTCTGCATTTTGTTTTTCAATAGTTAGACAAGGATAGGTGTTAGCTCTTCTCTAAATGTTTGGTAGAATTCATCTGTGAAACTATCTGGTCCTAGACTTTCATTTGTCAGGAATTACTTTTTATTACTGATTTACTTTCATTACTGGTAATTGGCCTGGTCATATTTTCTATGTCTTCCTGATTCAATCTTAGGAGATTATACATTTATAAAAATTTGTCCATTTCTTCTCAGTTGTCTACTTTATTGGCATATGTTAATAGCTTTTCACACTTTCTCAGTCTTTGTATTGCTTTAGCAATTCTCTGAGTTAGTTCTTTTAGCGTGGATCTCAGAGAAAGGCTAGGGATCTTATAAAACTGAAGAACAAGTAGAACTGGCCCAGATCCAAGGAGAGGTTGAGTAGGAATTCGGTAAACAGAGAGGGGGAAAAAGAGGGAATCCCAGATTTAAAAAGCAAAGCCTAGATACATCTTTCTTTTTCTCTGAAAACATATTCTGACTTCATTATGAAGACCATAGGTCCACTCATACAGAAAAAAATGTATACTCTAATTTCCTTAAAAATGCCCATATACTGTTAAAATGTTTAAACATGTATCAGATTTTGATGAATTATATGTCAACCTTGCCTCTGTATCCTTATAACCTACCCCCTCCATGCTTTTAAAGTGACTCAGTAAGCTTTATTCCTTGTTCTTAAAGGTTAAGAAACAAAAAAACAGACAACCACTTAGAAACTTAACAGTCTAATATTTGAAATCTCAAAACATTGAAACGATGTCTTTCCTTCCTCTAAAATACTTGACAATCACTTCACCAATTTTTTAAGTTTGTTTTTAATTGAGATATATTTAATGTACAATAGTATATAAGCTTTGAGTATACAACATAGTGATCCACGATTTTTAAAGATTACACCGCATATATAGTTGTTATAAAGTTTTGGCTATACTTTATATTTTAAATGCTTCACAAGTACTTAACCTTTAGTTAGTATCCCAAATTAGTATCAATAATTTTATTACATACAATATATACATTTATTCTATATTCAACCTTGGGAGATTATACATTTCTAAAGAGGTGTCCATTTTCTTCTTGGTTGCCCATTTTATGGCATATATTAATAGTTTTTCGTACTGTCTCAGTTCTTTGTATTGCTTTAGCAATTCTCTGAAGCAGTTCTTTGAGCATGGAGCTCAGAGAAAGGATAGGATAGGGTATTATAAAGTATTTTAGAGAATGCTTTCGATATTTCATCTCTCACAATGATCTATTAGTAACTAACTTCAGGAATTAATATATTCTTTAATTCTGTCAAATTTAATAGAAAAAGGAGAGAGAGAGAAAGCATCCTGGGTGACTTTGGCTTCTAACGTTGGAACCCCTGGCACAGCCCTGTGTGAGGCCGCCTCGGTGGTCTAGCAGTATTGCATAAGCGGCTCCTGGCCGGACAGTTAATGACACTGGGGCTTTGTCAGGGACCGCTCTGCTTCATGCACTGCCAGTCTGCAGTGTCAGTGCTAATTAGTCTTCAGGTCTCCTGTCTGTCTGCTCGAATGCATCCTTGATAAGCCAAATTAATAAGTGGGAGCCGGCAAGCTGCCTGGCCATCAAATATGGCACTGCACTCAGACAGTCAGAGGGCAGCCCTGTGCTTTGATCGTGTGGAGAAATTTAATTCTAACAGGCCACGTGGGAGGCTGTGCCCATTGGGGTGCAAAGAGGACTTCGGGGCCCAGCAGGGAAGCTGCTGTCCTTTGGGCTGGTTTCAGTGTTTCTCATTTCAAACCCGTGAGGCTTGGAGGCCCCGGACACTTACTTCACATTTTGCTTCATCTTTCCCCCAGGAGTTTCTTCCTTGAATTCTCATAGTGGGTGGTAGATCATCAGCAAGGGAACAAAAATCATTATCTCTTTGTTCCAAACAGGAGATTTGCACTGGGGTGTATTTTCATAAATAGAGTGTGTAGAATTTGTAGTACGTAATCTCCAGCGATGACTCTCTTGCTGTTCTGCCTATGATATGTTTCCCAACCAATTTTACAGAGTTATAAAAGTGACAGATAATAAATTGGATGCCACTTGCTAGTGCCAGGCATTCTGCAAACCACTTTACATGCATTGGCTCGTTTAATTCATGTATCTTGCCTGTAGGGCTTCCCTGATAGCTCAGTTGGTAAAGAATCTGCCTGTAGGGCTTCCCTGGTGGCTCAGAGGTGAAAACCGTCTGCTTCCAATGCAGGAGACCTGGGTTTGAGCCCTGGGTCAGGAAGATCCCCTGGAGAAGGGAATGGCAACCCACTCCAGTATTCTTGCTTGGAGAATCCCATGGATGCACGAGCCTGGTAGACCCCAGTCCATGGGGGTCGCAAAGAGTCGGACATGACTGACAACTTCACTTTCACTTTTCACTTTCTGCCTGTAATGCAAGAGACCCTGGTTCGATTCCTGGATCAGGAAGACCTGCTAAAAATGGAATAGGCTACCCACTCCAGTATTCTTGGACTTCCCTTGCAGCTCAGCTGGTAAACAATCTGCCTGCAATGCGGGAGACCTGGGTTTGATCCCTGGGTTTGGGAAGATCCCCTGGAGAAGGGAAAGGCTGTCTTGCCTGCGAGTGAGGGGGTCCTCATTTTGCAAATGAGAAGAGCCACAGCCCGCCTGCACTCAGGTAGGTGTGGATCCCAGCACCAGCCTTTTACCGCAGCACTACCTGGCCAGTCCTGGGAGTTTGATGGACACCATGGGCTCTGCCACCTCAGCAGCACAAAGAGAACCACAGTGGTCAACCCTTTTAATTCAGGCAGAGATCGAGGCTTTGTTTGTGTAATTGAGAAAAGAAGCTCTACCTTGGGCTTTGCTTTGCCTAGGAAGAAATACCGTGAAGAAGTGACTGTCCTGGCTTCAGTTATATCCTTTTACCAAAACGCAAGCCTGCCTCACTGTATGTGTGTTCATGAAACATAGTTCTCTGTAAATGAAACTGTTGGAACCAACTTAAGAATTTGAAACCCTCTCCCACTTTATATTGTAAGATTAAATATGGCTTCAGAATCATAGTTCGGTATCATCAGAAAAGTTTATGTGGTCATAAAAATTCATTGAAAAATGTCAATTCTTGAAAGTAGAACTCTTTCAAAGTGTGTCTGATAAGTCTCCTGCATCTTAGTCGGCTGTCAGAACTATTCAGTCAGGAGAATAATCTTTGCTACTTTCCTGTGCCTTCCAGCATGAAGTGGTAGGTGTTTGGGGGATACTTTAAAATACAGTAAGAACTTTCACATCAGCTTGGGACAGTCACTGTGTTGCAGAATAAAGAGACTGGGACCTCCTTCACAAGGGAGGAAAGTGAAAGTGTTAGTCGCATCTGACTCTTTGTGACCCCATGGACTGTAGCTTGCCAGGCTCCTCTGTCCATGGAATTCTCCAGGCAAGAATACTGGAATGGGTAGCCATTCACTTCTCTAGGGGATCTTCATGACCCAGTGATTGAACCCGGATCTCCCACGTTGCAGGCAGATTCTTTACTATCTGAGTCACCAGGGAAGCCCTAGGAAGGAAGGAAAAAGTAAAGAGACAAGGAGATCATATTATACCCCTGGAGAGCCCACTCAGTCTGGGTCAAAATTGCTAAGTTTTTTTTTTGCTTTGCTCCTCATGAGAATCTTGTTGAGGATATCTGATGCTTTGGCCAGATATGCATGGAGGTCTCTGGACAAGTTTGGAGATGAGTAAATGAAACCTGCATGGTGATTTTGCAGGGATTAATATAAATAGACAAATATAATAAAAGGTAAAACATAAATGCCCTCTGGAAGATAGATATTCAAAAGATTCAAAAACTTTGGATTGGAAGGGTTTTATGGTAGTGGTGGCATCTCAGAAAAACTTTTTAGGATGAATAGGATTTTATCAAATGCAGTAGAAAGTAGGGAGTAAGAAGAGCAGGCTGGACAAAGAATCATATGAATGAAGGCATGGAGCTGGCAACACTGGTTGATATAATTTGGAAACATTGTGTAATTTTGGTCTCATTAGTCAAATATATGGGAAAATAAAGCTGAAAAAGGGAAAGGCCTTAACTCTCAGCCTGGAAATTTGAATTCATTTGAATGAGCAACAGGAATCCATTAAGAGTTTCATCTTTTTTGGTCCCTTTGCCTTTTTGTTTTCAGTGGTTGATCTTGCATTTTAATCCATAGAGACCAGAGAAAACTTAAGTTTCAAAGTTAACTTTTGATCTCCTCTCCTTTAAAACAAAAAAGAATAGAACAAAAACCAATACATTCACCTCTTCCAACTCTATCTACACTATCCCTCTTCCCTCTCTCTCTGATAGCTCTAGCCCAAAGTCATTATTTTGATAATAGAATAGTGATGTGAAGGGAGGTACTTATCATTTTGGTCACAGTAAAAATAAAAGAAGGAATGGACATACTGATAAAAACTTTTGGGAGTTACATGACTAGCTAACCTATGAGGAAATCCAAAAACAGAGGGGAAAGGGACAACTCTCCTTTTTCTTGCTCTAGTAACTGGCTGGATACTGATGTGGAGGACCCACTTGGAATAAAATACAATGACATACTTCCCTGGTAGCTCAGCAGGTAAAGAATCTGCCTGCAATTCAGGAAACCCGGGTTCGATCCCTGGGTCAAGAACATCCCCTGGAGAAGGAAATGGCACCCCACTCCAGTATTCTTGCCTGGAAAATCCCATGGACAGAGGAGCCTGGTGGGCTCTAGTCCACGGAGTCACAAGAGCTGGACACAACTGAGTGACTAAACCACCACCACAAATTTTGGACATGTTGATTTACCGTGTATTTGAGAAACACGAGTAGAGTATTATAGGTTCATAGGAGAGAATAGCAAAGAGGTAAAGGAAAATCATACAATAGTAGAAAATTATTAAATAGGTATTGTGGAGAGGACAAACATACTGACAAATAAAGGTAAAAATGTAGGAGTGGGGAGAGGAATGTTTCGAAATAATGATTGACTGGTTTTAAGGTATTTGTTCCAGGTAAGATGGATCATTTAAAAAAAAGAAGAAGAAGAAAGAAATGAATCTTTGCATCCCAACAGACAGAGTTTTCCTAGATAGCACTAGAGTGATTATCAGAATAGTTCACCATAGATATTCAAATTAAACTCTATTAAAAACTTTTGGAAAAGAACAATGCCAATGGGAAGAGCCTGCATTTAGGCCTTTGTGTCCTGTGATCAGCCTCCGGAACCCGGGAGGGCATCCCTGGAGGTGGTTCTGAGACTGCAGCTGATGCTGAGCTTAACAGAATTCTCTCCCATCATGCCTTCATCTACAGTACAATCTGATGGTCTCCCAGAGTCTTCTAGGATTTCAGCAATCTAGGTGGCAATATTGTAAGAGAAAGTGTCAAGCAACTAATTTTGAAGGACCGCTGCATGACCTCTTTAGCCTTTTCTATGTTTCAGAGCTGTTGTGCTTGTGCATTACCTTACATGTTCATAGTAAACATTCTGGGATGCTGGTTTTGGAAACGCCAAGTTCTTGTATATGAATTCCCCAGCATAAATAAAAGCAACCGTACTCTTCCAAAATACCTTCCTTTGTGCTTCTGTAAATTCCTCCAAGAATATACCTTCCTCTATTTTTTGAACCATTTATGGTGATTTCTTTATGGTGAAAATCTGGTGCTTTAATATATTCTCTTGAACAATGGCATGTCAGTAATTTATGGCCGTGATCAACAGACAAAAGTGATCATGACTCAGCTCTAGCTTGGGAGAAATAAAGCCTTGCTTTCTACCCAATGCTTTTCTGCCACTGTACAAACATATCAAAACTTTGGGGAAATGCCTCTTGCCTGGGTTAACTACCTTTTGTGACTGATTTGTTATGGGTTATTGTTAGTTTCCATGTCACCAAATGAAACTATTTGAGGGACCTTGATTATCAAAAATAACATATGGTAAATTCTGGATATCCTCTCTGTAGTAAATCATATTTAAAATGATTTCACGTGTTTTAGTAAAATATTAATGGGAAGGATAGATGAACAAAAGTGAGGAGAGGTTTGATCCTCCCTAACCTGGCTTCTCATGCTGTGTGGTGGTTCAAGACCTGGGAATTTTTGCCATATCTATTTTAAGCTTTTGGGCTATGAATCTGAAGGGGATCTGGGCTCTTAATTTGCTAGGACTAGTCCTTACGTTGCTTTTGCCTCTCTTTTCGAGAGACCAAAAAGCAGAGTTTTTCACCTGTGCAAAGTCAGAAGTTTTGCTGCGTTTCTTAAAAAAAAATTAAAAAGGTTGAAAGGGATGCATTTTCCTGTTCCTGAAGAAAGGTATAGAATGAGTAATTATTTTGTTTTTTTGTGTTTGCTCTTTGCCCTCTAATTTGGATAAATAGTGATGGGTAAGGATTTCACACTTAATACAGAGCTCAGAGCATAAGTTCAGCAAATCTGTGTTCTTGAGGAAGTCTAACTGCTGCCTTCTCTTCACAGCAAGTGAGAAACAGATGGCACTTGTGTGTAGGGAGTCGCCAGAGGAGTATCTGCAACCGTTCAAGGACAGACTCGAAGAGTTCTTCCAGAAAGGTAGGAGATGTGACATTCCGAGACGTCCTCCTGTCTGCCCTCTTCTCTGAGTCCCACCACCCTACCCGGCCTGCCCGAGCTCTGGCAGTGCCAAGGATCCCATTAGCCCATCTCCCCATGGTGGATCTGTACTCAGAGTAGGTGAAGTGGTCCTGTAACCTTTATATCACCTTTCCAATGTGCTGTAATAGTTTAAATCCTTTAACATTACTCCTGTTTCTATAAACTTCAGGAGGGAAAACTTTCTCTTTGTCTCTTGATGGTCCCCAAGAGGATCCTCAACACCTGTGAACTGACAAGCAATGGCCATGCAAGGCTTATGCAGTCGTGTAGGCGGACGGTGATTATCTTTCGGGTTTTATGAGTGTAGCAACTTGGAAACTTGGTACTGTATTTTCCATTCCTTTTCAGAAAGGAAAATTGGGGCCAGGTGAATGTCACATATCCAATCACACTTGGCACCCATCGGCCCTCAGGGCTTAGCAGATGGAAGTGATATGCATGAGACTCAGTACTGACTTAAGAATCTTACCGAATTATGTTCCTTCCTCCATGGTTTTGGCAGGACTGGGGAACTTTTGTTGAGCCCTGGTAGTGAGTATGAAAGTTTAATGCCTTTTGGATATTTCCTATTCCGATTTCTCAAATCCACCTTATGATGTGAAACAAAAATAAGTGTGGGGTGCAATTTTCAGTTGTAAAAGAAATAACTCATGGGGAATGTAATGTACAGGATGGTGACTGTAGTTAATAATACTGTACTGTGTATTTGAAGGTTGCCAAGAGAGTAGATCTTAAAGTGTTCTCATCACACACACAAAATTTGTAACTCTACATGGATGGATGTTAACTAGACTTACTGTGGTGATCATTTCACTATATATATATATAATCACTATGTTGTACACCTGAAGCTAATATAATGTTTTACATCAATTATATCTAAATAAAGAAAAAAAAGTGTGGGGTAGTAAGAGGGGGCTTTTGTCTTTGCTCGAAAACCAGGGGAAATGCATGTAGGAACCTTTAGTAGTTTATTAGCATGGTATTTTTATTTATTAATAAGGCCACATGATACCAAACTATCAACAAAGGACCTTTAAGCAGAGTAAATCCATAAAGTATGGCCAAACCACCTTGGGAATTGGCAGGGAAATTCTCAGTCCATGAGTCAGAGAAACCTCATTCCAACTGGCCTCTCGGTATGGAGTTCGTTGCTCCCTCCTCCTGGATGAGGTCTCTTTTGTGTTGAAGCAGAAGTCAAAGTTCTCTCTTGGCCGCAGCTGAACCTCAACTATGATGGAAGTCCTGCCTCCAGGCCAAGGTATCATTTTGAGAACAGGCAGTAATACTAACATTTATGAGTTATGTGGCTAAAATTAGGTCTTATATGTGATTTATAAAGTAGACTTCCCTGGTGGCTCAGATGGTGAAGTATCTGCCTACAACTCAGGAGACCCAGGTTCAATCTCTGGGTTGGGAAGATCTCCTGGAGAAGGAAATAGCAACCCACTCTAGTATTCCTTGCCTGGAAAATCCTATGGATGGAGGAACTTGGTAGGCTATAGTCCATGGGGTTGCAAAGAGTTGGACACAACTGAGTGACTTCACTTTCACTTTATAAAGTAGATGCATTGCTTTTTTTTATTTATTTTTTTAATTGAAGGATAATTGCTTTACAGAATTTTGTTGTTTTCTGTCAAACCTCAGCATGAATCAGACATAGGTATACATATATCCCCTCCCTTTTGAATCTCCCTCCCATCTCCCGCCCCATCCCAACCCTCTAGATTGACACAGAGCCCCTGTTTGAATTTCCTGAGCCATACAGCAAATTCTAGTTGGCTATCTATTTTGCATATGCTAATATAAGTTTCCATGTTACTCTTTCCATACATCTCACCCTCTCTTCCCCTCTCCCCATGTCCATAAGACTATTCTCTATGTCTGTTTCTCTATTGCTGCCCTGTAAATAAATTCTTCAGTACCATTTTTCTAGATTCTGTATATATGCATTAGAATACAATATTTATCTTTCTCTTTCTGACTCACTTCACTCTGTATAATAGGTTGTAGGTTCATCCACATCATCAGAACTGACTCAGATGTGGTCACTTTTATGGCTGAGTAATATTCCATTGTGTATATGTACCACAACTTCTTTATCCATTCATCTGTCGATGGACAGCTAGGTTGCTTCCATGCTCTAGCTATTGTAAATAATGCAGCAATGAATAATGGGATACATGTGTCTTTTTCAGTTTGGGTTTCCTCAGGGTATATACCTAGGAGTGGGATTGCTGGGTCATATGGTATTTATTCCTAGTTTTTTAAGGAATCTCCATACCATCTTCCATAGTGGATGTATCAATTTGCAGTCCCCACCAACAGTGCAAGAGCGTTCCCTTTTCTTCACACTCTGTCCAGCATTTATTGTTTGTAGACTTCTTCATGAGGGCCCTTCTGACCCGTGTGAGGTGGTACCTCATAGTGGTTTTGATTTGCATTTCTCTAATCATGAGCAATGTGGAGCATCTTTTCATGTGTTTGTTAGCTGTCTGTATGTCTTCTCTGGAGAGATGTCTGTTTAGGTCTTTCTCCCACTTTTTGATTGGGTTGTTTGTTTTTCTGGCGTTGAGTTGTATGAGCTGCTTGTGTATTTTGGAAACGAATCCTTTGTCAGTTGTTTCGTCTGCTGTGACACATTGCGTCATGTTTATTTCATGTATGGCCTAAATGGCCTAATGAAGAGCACACAGTGTTTCCCTCTGCTGACCTCCAGTTAATAATTTCTGCCTTTGACATATGTATAGGAAACTTGAAACGAGGCTCATGTGTGCTTAAATTTCATTCATTTTCCCCCATTTCTGGATTTTTCAAAATTCTTTTTATTGAAGTCTAGGTGATTTACAATATTGTGTTAGTTTCAGGTGGAATATATATATAATGTGTGTGTGTGTGTATATATATAAAAATATTTATATTCCTTTTCAGATTCTTTTCCCTTATAGTCTAATATAAAAGATTAAGTATGGTTTCCTGTGCTATGTAGTAGGTCCTTATTATCTATTTTGTATATAGTAGAGTGTATATGTTAAGCCCAAACTACTAATTTATCCCTCTTTCTACCCCTCCTTTCTCCTTTGGTAATATAACTTTGTTTTCTTTGTCTGTGAATCTCTTTCTGTTTTGGAAATATGTTCATTTGTGTCATTTTTTTTAAGATTCCACATATGAGTGGTAACATTTGATATTTGTCTTAACCTGTCTTATTTCATTTAGTATAATAACCTCCAAGTCCATCCATGTTGCTGCAGATGGGATTTTTCACTTTTTGTATAGCTGAATAATATTCCTTTGTATGTATACATGTGTGTGTGTGTGTATCTGTGTATATGTGAGCTTCCTGAGTAGCTCAGCTGGTAAAGAATCTGCCTGCAATGTGGGAGACTTAGGTGGTTGGGAAGATCCCCTGGAGGAGGGCATGGCAACCCACTCCAGTATTCTTGCCTGGAAAATCACTGTGGACAGAGGAGCCTGGCACGCTACAGTCCATGGAGTCACAAAGAGCTGGACATGACTGAGTGACTAAGCGTAGCACGTATGTGTGTGTGTGTGTGTATACACACACGTATATATACACACACACACACGTATATATACACACACCACATATTCTTTATATATTTGTCTGTCAGTGGACATTTAGGTTGCTTCCATGTCTTGGCTGTCCGTTTCTTTTTTTAATTGCTGTTATTTTATATCTAGAAAACTCTGCAGTGAGAATGCCTGGATATTATCAGTCTGTATGCTATAATGGCCTTACGATCTCCTCAAATTAGCTAGCATTTTAAAACACATTGTGAATCTTATTCCTTTGGTTGGAAAAGGGTAATTATGAATAGATTTAGAACACTGAAAATCTTGTTCACTGCCTTGGAAAAGGATTTGCAAATCACTCTTGGGAATTCTGTTTTAGTTTCTTCTCCACAGGGTTTCTTAAGAAACTTTTGGTCTGTTCTGAGAGTAGGAATGGAGCTGAGGCAAACTGAACCTTGCGTCAAGAAAGCAAGGATGTGGCCAGAGTAAGCTGTCCGAAGAAAGCCCTGGAGCAGCGGTGCTCAACCCCGACTGCATACTAGGATTGCCTGGGGGAGATTTTTAAAATTTCAACACCCAAGCCAAATTCTAGACCTACTTCCAGGATCTCTGGGGGTGAGACCAGGCATCAGCACTTTTTTTTTTTTTTAACTCGGCACATAATCCCAGTGTGCAGCCCAGGTTTTGAACCACTGTTGTCAACCTAGTTCACCTTTTAATGTGTATTCAAAAATATTTCTTCAGAGCCTGCTATGTGTTAGGCATTGTGCCAGAAGCTGACGATCCTAAGGTGAACCATAGACTCCTTGTCCCTCTCCCAGGGATCGACTCACTGGGGAAAGGTGTATAATTGAATAAAGGAGTCACCTCTTCTTTAACCAGCAGAATGAAGGGAAGTTGGGAAGGACATAAGAATAGCCTCAAATTATGGTTAAAACAAAGTCAGCCAAAATGAGACATGAAAAGAATTTGAAGGAAAATTACTATTCTAAAAAGAATTTTAAAATATAAAAATAAACCTTAAACATTCCCAATATCAGGTGGTGAGAAAGAGCCACTGTTGAAATACCTGTTACTGTCGACTCATTCCTTAACTGAGTTGGTCAAGAAAACAGTCCAGATTCGTGTTGCCCAGGATGGTAGGCACTGGCCACATGCAGCTGCTGAGCAGTTGAAATGTGGCTGATCCAAACTGAGATGTGCCATATGAATCAATCAAACATCAGATTTGGAAGACAGCCCCCCCAAATATTTCTTCTTTTTTATATTGGTTTCATGGTAAATAGCATTTTTTTTCTATGTTGGGTTAAACAAATATATTATTAATATTAATTGACTTGTTTTCATTTTAAAGCATGGATACTAGAACGTTTAAAATTATGTCTGTGGCTTGCTTTGAACTCTATTGGACAAGCTGTCTAGAAGCATGATCCCTTGGCCTTTCCCTCCATACTCCTTCATTCTCTTCTCCATGTAATTGTTTTACCTTCTGAGCTTATTAAATCCTGGGTTATTAGGACCCAGTATCACAAACTAGCCTCTCCCCACTCATTCTCTGGATCTGGCTGTTGTTTGGCTCTCAGATGTGAGCGCTTAACTGAAGGAGGTGATAGCATGCTACTTCATCAGGCTGCGTCTCTGTGGTTCAGGGGGTGGGGCCTTGCTGCATTGCAGGATATACGAATGAAATAGCTCTTGGCTACTGTAGAGTTCCACGTAGCAGTCCCTTTCTTCTGGAGATGGTTCATTGAGTAACAGAAAATGTGGGATTTCCTGTCTACTATAAATATGCATTATCTGCCCTGGATAATCATGTTTTTATGGCAGTTATCATAAGTTTAGGTGTCATCCATCTATTATGCTATTCATTGTAAGTAACTCCGTTATTCCAAGTGTTACTAAGTTCACTCAGTCATGTCAGACTCTTTGAGACCCCATGGACTGCAGCACTCCAGGCTTCCCTGTCCATCACCAACTCCCAGAGCTTACTCAAACTCATGTCCATTGAGTCAGTGATGCCATCCAACCATCTCATCCTCGGTCGTCCCCTTCTGCCTTCAGTCTTTCCCAGCATCAGGGTCTTTTCAGTGAGTCAGTTCTTCACATCAGGTGGCCAAAGAAACAAAAATTGCTACCAACTAAGCTAAGACTTGTCATAGGTTACAAGATGTACCCCAGTATCAAAGATGCTAACGTATGAAAATTTCATCAATTTTGAAATTGATGTAATATGGTACTAGAGTTAGGCGTATCAGATCAGAGAGAAGGGATGATTAATGCTTCCAGGTAAGTAAGGGGAAACTGAGCCTGAGCGAAGGAGATGTTTTTGTTGAAATTTGAAAAACAAAACCAAACAAAGATAACCATGATAGCAGTGACAGTGATTGCTAACATTTGGTGATCGCTTTTATAGGCGAGGCACAGTGGGGAGTAGATCATTTTACTTAGCCTTCATGATGACCCTCTGAAGTAAACACTATTATCACCCTGTTGTACAGACGAGGAAATTAAAGATTAGAAATTCTCTGCAAATTACGAAGGGCATTCCAGGCAAAGGAAAACACTGCAAATCTCAGGATGAAAGACTGTGCTATGTTTGGACAGTGGCAAAAGATGGAGTGATTGTATCACAGGGCATGTGGCAAGAACTCAAGATCCCAAAGGAGAGGAGAATCTCAGTGACTTGCTTAAAAGTATGAACTTTGTCCTATGGGCAAGTGAGAGCCCTTTGAAAAATTATGTGTATGGGAGTGACATGTTCTGTTGGGCTTGTTTGTTGTGATGTTGGTGTGTTGGAATCATTTTGCTTTTTGTTGTTGTTAAGAAATGCATTATGGAGAATTCCCTCGTGGCCAGTGGTCAGGACTTGACACGCTCTCTGATGAAAGTGCACTGTGCAGTTCAATCCCTGGTCAGGAAACTAAGATCCTACAAGCTGTGCAGCGTGGCCAATTTTTTTTTTTTTTTTAAAGAAATACATTGCAACTAAGAGCAATATAAAGAAGAGTTGGGATGGTAAATAACTGGAAGCCAGTCTGTCAAGCTCTTCTTTAACTGTCTGGGCAAATGATGGCAAGAACTTGAGCAAAAGCAACCACAGTAGAAATAAAAAAGGAAGAAACATATTGATAAAGCTTTTAGGAGTTACAAAACCAGATAACCTATGAGAAGTACAAAAACAGGGGAAACGATGACTCTCCTTTTTCTTGCTTGAATAACTGTCTGGATACTGATGTGGAAGTCCCACTTGACGTAGAATACAGTGACATAGTTTGGACACATTGATTTGACATAAATTTGAGACACAAGTAGACTCTTAGGCTCATAGAAGAGCATTGGATAGGACTTCAGAGGATGGCAGTGTTTACGTCATCGGAATGAAGGAGATATCCCCCAAGGGTGGAGAATGTAAAACTCCTGGAATATCAGAATATCTGAGTACCGGGTATAATATAATAACCATAATTGAGAAAAGACACTTCTATACTTCTGTAGTATTAGAGTATTTCTAGCAGGAAAGCCCGGTCTCTACTAGAGGCTCATCACTCATAAAGCCTTAAGCAATTGCAGTCTTGACGCCTGAGGAGTCTCTCGCGTGTGCATTGTGACTCAGCTGATTCATGATTAGGCTAGTTTTCATGTGAGCTGCAGTTCGTTACTTTTGGCCATCATTATGGTTTAATTTTCTTTTGTAAATCATATCCTGTTGCCACACTCGAGTGGAGATGATGTGCTTGTCCTTCTATCTTTTATCATCCTTCCCTTCTCCAAATGCCCTTAAATAGTGTTATTTGACAAAGCGTGTTCTTAACTAGTTTCACTTTCCGCACAGAATCGAAAGTAATTTTAATGGCACCCCTTTTCAGAGTTGCATCCTCCACAGTACCTGAGCCCTTTCCCTGACTTCGTTTTCCTTTTCCACAGTAGGCTCTTATTGATTCCAGTTTACAGCTCCATTCAGAGTGACCTTGTGCAGGCATTATTGGAGCTCATGTTTTCCCACCCTCAGATCAAACATGGTCATAATGATATGGCCTTCAAAAATGTGATGCTTGTATTAAAAGTCCCCATAAACATGGCAGGGATCCTGTAATTGAAAGAAGGCGCAGAACAACTGATTAGATCTCAGGTATAGATCTTTAGGGTGGTCTTTTCATGCTGTTAAATTGGTCATTTGTATTTATAGCTTTGGCAGGGAGGGCTGGAATTACCTGGTGCTAATACCAACACTCTCCCACACTTGGCCTCATCTCATTCTCCATTAGTTTTACTTGGCATCCATGAGTGGACTCAAATCAAAGTGAATCTGAATGAACTGTGCTAGTCTTAATTTATCCAACTATCTTCTGAGGTTCTTTGACCATCTGAGATTAAAGATACGCTTAATGTCAAGAAACTGTGTTCTAATAAAAACTAAGTAGATAAGTTTACCAAGTTAAAAAAAAAAAAACAATCACTCTGATTTCAAGCATTGAAAGCAAAAAGGTTTATCTATTAAGTTGCAGACGCAATGATAGCTGGAACTATGCCTGTCTGGTTCTGTTCATTTTCTTGTCTCAATATAATATAAGCTTAGCCTGCCTGATAATAGGTGTTAATAATTATTTTTTTAATTAATGAACAAAGAACCTGTGTCTTGTAAAGTGCCTGCAGACTTTTTTTCCCTCCATGGGTTTCCTGTTTAAGTCCTTTTAGTGTTGGTAAATTGTGCCAGAATCTGGTAGGATGCATTTTTTTTGTCTACAGCGCACACCTGTGGTTAGGTCTCTGGGATATCAAAGCATCTTTCTATGCTGTAGATATGCATATATCCATTTTTTCATAAATACTTACATTGATAAAGGCTGAAATTGAACCTCTGGAAACTGTAGAATAAGAGAAGGTTATTAGGTAATCTCTTCAGCCCCCAGAATATTGAAAGAAAACCATCTGAGCCACTATATTCAAACTTTAAGGTTACAGAGGTCAGGACAGGTCACTGATCTGGACCGTGAGACCTGTGAAAGGAAATAATTCTTATGTTCTTTACAGAACTTTGAGAAGGAAGGACTGTGGCGGGTGAAACACACTCTACATGGGCCAAAATAAGCTCTGTATACATCACTACTCAAAAAAGCACCCATGGGGATGACTCCAAAGAACAGTAGATGGCCAAGAATTAAGACAGTCTTGTGACTCCCAGGTCACTGAAGTAACAGAGCAGTAATCCTTGGAAGGTGGAGAAAACCTTATCAGAGATTTATTAAGTAGACTCTTATCTGACAGGATTAATTTGAATCCATTTTTTTTTCCAGAAATTTCTGTCAAGAGCATATATTTCCCCCACCCCCAACAGTTTCTATATCTCTTCTTCTCCCTCCTCTCCTCCTCTGTCCCTTCCCATACCCTGCCTCTTCTTCCTCCCTTCTTCCTCCTCTCTTCTCCCCTCCACTCAACCCCCTTTAAATATTTAATTTACTCAAGTATTTACTCAAATATTTACTCAATATTTACTCTATATTTAATTTTCTTTATGGCCAAGCATCCAATAAATTCTCTTTTCAGTAACTTTTTTTCCCCCTTTCCCTCCAATGAAAAGTTTTGCAAAAAAAAGTCTAAATTCTTTTCACTGATATAAATACCTGAAAAATATTGCTCCCCCAAGAAAAAGAAAATTGATAGTTTAAAACTTCTAAATAAAACAGCACATCTCATGATCAAATGAAATTTATTCCCAGAATGTAAAGATGAGACTATATAGGGAAGTCTTATCATGCTAATATAGTGACAGTTAATACAATTCATCAGAAAACTCATATGATTATATCTTTGTTGTTGTTCAGTCACTAAGTCTTGTCTGACTCTTTGCAACCCCCATGGACTGTAGCACGCCTGGCTTCCCTGTCCTTCACTATCTCCCAGAGTTTGCTCAAACTCATGTCCATTGAGTCAGTGATGCCATCCAATCATCTCATCCTCTGTCGCCCCCTTCTCCCCCTGACCTTAATCTTTCCCAACATTTAGGGTCTTTTCCAAAGAATCAGCTTTTCTCATCAGGTCGCCAAAGTATTGGAGCTTCAGCTTCAGTATCAGTCCTTCCAATGAATACTCAGGATTATCTCTTTAGATGATAAAAAATGTAGGTGACAGAACTCAACGTCCATTCTTCATTTAGAAGCTCAATAATAATTAACTAGCACATACTTCCATAATATAATAAAAATAAATGCACTATAACCCCAAATTTGCAACTCTTAGCACAGGTGAAAGCTCAGTCTACCTTATATATAAGAGCTTCTAGACATTGAGGGAAAATACCAGCACCCATTAAAAAGAAAGACAAATAATATGAACAGAAACTGCTTTTTGTAACAAATGACCAGTAACACTCTCAAAAGGAGAGAAATGTAAAATAAATTACATTGAAATTCCATTCTTTCACATTCAAGACTGGCAAAATGATAAAACTTCAATAACAGACTATTGGCAGTACTGTAGGATAGGTAAGCTTCACTCTTCCTTGTTAAAATCTTCACATTATACATCTATTCTTCCTCTAATCCAGCTAGCATTTCTCCTACCAGTGCTTTGAACTCATTTTCTGAGAAATTGTTTATTTCTATTTCACTGTTTTGTTTTCCAGGGGTTTCTTTCTTGCTCTTTCCTTTGAGAGCAGTTCCTCTGCCTTTTCATTTTACTTACCTTTCTCTGCGCCTATGTATTTAGGTGAACCCGTGACATACATCTTATGTGGGAGCCTGTGTCTGTTGCCTTCAGTGGCAGAGTTGGATTTGACATGGACACAAGTTTCGTCTTTCCTTGGGGTGTGCTGTTAGCTCTTGCCTTGGTAGAGGGTGCGGCTGGAGATGGAGGGGCTAGAGCTGGAGCCAGGGATGGGGCAGGACACCCCTTCTGCTCAGTGACCCTCACTGCCCTTTTAGGGACAGAGTCGGATCCCAAGCTGCTGGAGCAGAAGTCCTGAGGTTCAGGCTCACACTGTCTCTGTTCCTTTTAAGTGTGTGTTTTCCCCTATCCTTGCGTGGAGACCCTTGCCTCAGAGAGGGGCAGTGCTGACGCAACGGGGGCCCATGCTGGCTCTAAGCCCGTGTCAGCTGCAGAGGTCCAAGCTGTTTCTGATGCCGTGCTTGTGTTGTTTTTTAGTTGCTAAGTCGTGTCCAACTCTTTTGTGACCCCATGGAGTGTAGACCACCAGGTCTCTCTGTCTCAGGCAAGAATATTGAAGTGGGTTGCCATTTCCTTTTCCAGGGGATCCTCCCACCCCAGGGATCAAGCCCGCATCTTGATTGGCAGGATTCTTTACCACTGCACCCTGAAGTGTCTCCCTCCCTCCACTCAGACTCAGTCTTGGGTCCAAGTCCCCTTTTCCCTCACAGCCAATCATGACCCTCGTCTCTGGCACCCTGTTGTGGAGCCACAGTGCCCAGAGACTGGAGCCCACAGCAGACTCTCAGTGTGTGCTGTCGGGGAGTGAGCTATGGTAGAGTATCTGCCGTCAAGATGTGGACTGCTTCTGAGTCACTGCTCAAGTAAGCGCCAACAGTGGGCTCTGCCCTGGGACCAGGTTGCCTCTGCATCTCACAGTTGAGCATTGCCAGTTATGGCTGTCCCAGATCCAGTGCCAAGCTCCTGTGATCCCAGAAGTCCTCCAGTGAGCCAAAGGGACTCATTTCCCCTAGTAGGACCCTAGGAGTGGGGCATCCAGTCTGTGGCTTGACCCACTCCCTTCCCAGGGTGGGTGTCCACCAGTGAAACCTCCCTTTTCCCTCTGCGTCCCCTAAGTACAGGTTCCCTACCCAGTCACTTTGCTTCCTACCCAGCTACACGAGTACCTTCTTTCAGCCTTGGTTGTTTGTACAGTAGTTCTTCTCCCAGTTTCCAGTTAGTTTTCAATCAGAATTGCTCCACACATTTATGTATTTTTGATGTGTTCTTATCAGGAGATGAATTCCATGTCCTTTCACTCCACCATCTTGATTGATCTCCAGAATGCATCATGACTTCCAACAGTTAAAATAGTGCTTCATTTAATGCAGCAGTCTTTTGAGGCTGATTTTATTATCCCTAACTTTCCAAGTAAGGAAACTGAGTCTGGGAATTTCAGGAACTTACTCAGGGTCAGTGTGATCTTAATCCTAGTGTTGGTATTGTGACATTGTAATAACTTGGAAAATAATTTCTTTTTTCTGTGTTCCAAGACCCTGGTAGCTAACCAGAAGTAAGCATTTTCTCTTACCATCTAAATGAGAAAAACATGAAAATAGCAGACTTGTCCACCATAGTTTAATGCCAGCAACTCCCATTCCTGGAGTCCTAATAGAAACTCTATTCTAGGCGCCAACCCCTCCCACCCACCCCCAACCAACGGTAACAACAGAAGTTTCATTTGTACTTAGGAAAGAGTTGCAATGACAAGTAGTTTAGTATTTTATGGAATCAGTATTGAACTCTACATTCTTGCATAATAGTGTTTTCATGATAAATTGCTTTGTGTAATTGTTGGCTCAGCCACCACTTCCTCTTTGGATTCTTGACAACTCTCATTGAGGTTTTCATCAGTGATTGATTGCAATTGCTATCAGATGACTTCTCTTTGAATTACCAGTTATTGTCTTCATGTTGGAAGAACCTAACACTTACACTGCCTTCCGGAAGTTATTGTCCAGAATACATATTATATAATATGTGATTTTGCAGATAATGTACAACTCTGGAATGATCTCTTCATTCTTTCAAATAATTATTGTTTTTGTTCAGTTGCTAAGTCGTATGTGACTCCTTGCAACCCCGTGAACTGCAGCATGCCCTGCAGCATGCCCGGCTTTCCTGTCCTGGAGTTTGCTCAGACTCATGTCCATTGAATCAGTGGTACCATCCAACCGTTTCATCCTCTGTCATCCCCTTCTCCATCTGCCTACAGGTCTGTTTCTTCTGTTGAGTTCATTTTGCTTTAGAAGAATTGTGGCAGCCGGTAGGAACCCAGGACTGAATGATATAATATAGGTGGAGAGCTTAGCACAGAGCCTGGCTACTGCTATATTCTCAGGCATTTTATCACAATCTGATCAAAAGGTTCAGAGGCTGCAACTCAGAAAATTCAATCACAGAAGTGTTACTTCCTAATGATTCAAATAACTGCAGTTCCCAAATCAAATGGCAAATAATAAGTACAATAAAAGGTCTTACATACCAGAGGGAAAATCATGTTCGACTTGTCAACTTTTCTAAAAGTAAGTCAAAAACAATGAAAATAAACTGAATTTCCCTAGGACATAAAGCTTTATTTGTTATAACTTGTTGTTGTTCAGTCACTAAGTTATGTCCAACTCTTTGCGACCCCATGCACTGCAGTACACCAGGCTTCCCTGTTCTTCACTGTCTCTCAGAGTGTCCTCAAACTCATGTCCATTGAGTCGGTGATGGCCTTCCATCTCATCCTCTGTCTCCCCTTCTCCTGCCTTCAGTAGTTCCCAGCATGAGGGTCTTTTCCAGTGAGTTGGTTCTTTGCATCAGACGGCCAAATTATTGAAGCTTCAACATCAGCCCTTCCAATGAATATTCAGGGTTGATTTCCATTAGGAATAATTTGTAGATCACTATATATGTGATTAGAGGAAAAATCAGGTACCAGATATGCCTGAGCTTTTCTACAGTATTATATTTTTTACTATAATGTTAAAATATTTCATTTTAAATTATAATTGTAATGTATATAGTTATACCTTAATGATAGAAAATATGTCCATAATTCTATTAAATATGATTTGCCTAATGGATAACTTCATGGCTACTCAAGTCAACAATATCACCACCTAGTGGCCACCAAGTTGAACTACAAACACATGATCCCTGGGACTCACAGCCTGATTGCCTTGTTCCACTGGCTGAAAGTGATTGAAAATGACACTGAGCAGCGCTAGAGTAAATGATTTTAACTATCCTTGATCACTGTTAATTACAAGAACAGTCAAACTCTGCTTTCTAGCAGATGGGAGAAAGATGAGACTTTGAAAGGTTGCAAGCTGAAGCTAGAGAATGTGATCATTTAATTCCTTGATCCTTTTATTAATCTTCTTAATTGAGAACTGTATCTCCCTTTCTCCACCAGTTTTTATAGTCAAGTTTTGATCTCTATTAGTTTTCTTCTGCAAATAAAAAAATGTGTATTTGAGTAGATCATAACTGTTTTCAATAGGGATAAACAATGGTTTTTCACTATAGAAAATATGCAGTGTTGGTTTATGTCCTTTAATAAAATTAGCAAAAGCTAAGTGCTTAGTTTCTTGACATGCTGACCCATGATAGCACATCCTCACTCCATCTCAGAGTCTGGCACCAGGGCCTTTTTTTACTTACCACTTCCCCTCTCTCCCTATCATCTACCCACGTGTTGACATTCAAATTATTCATTGAAATGAACAAATCATCTGCCTACTGAGATCATTACCCCATCCCAGTTCCTTGCTGAAATAAGTGAAACAGGGGATGAGAAATTGTAATATAATAATTCTAAGGGAGTGTAATATATTCTAGTAGATTGAATGCGGAAATCCACTAAAAATATATTTGAAATTGCTATTCTTCCCAGGAGGGCACTATTCTTTCCTTAATATCTTCCCTTTGGTTTCATGATTCTAGGATTAAGCCTAATTGCTAACATAATATATGTGCGTGATCATCTGCTTTCTTAAACTTAAGCTTCCTCTGGCATTGGTTTCCAGTTTGTAGTCATGGCTGTGGCATTAATGGTAATTGGTCTGAGCTTCATGTGGTGAAATAGGTTCCAGCATGTTGAGAGCAATTAATGAAGCTAGTTGGTCCTGGGTAAGATTCAAGGGATGGGTTTTGATTGTTGTTTTCAACTGTTTTCTTATTGTTTCTGTTGTAGTCTCCTGGGAGACTGTAGTGAAAAGAGAGCTGGCTTTAGAATTATACAAACCTAAGTTCAAATCCTTTCCCTTTCTGACCTTGAAAGTTATTGTATCCAAACAAGGCTGGGTTGTCTCATCTCAGAGATAGAGGTAGTAAGTAACATCGACACCATAAGGTTTTTGTAAGGATCAAATCAGCTTACATACGTCAGCCACCTAGTACAATATCTCACCAAGTAATATGCATAAATATTTGCCCTCTGCCTTCCCTTAACCCTCCCATTATGTTCCCTTGTGTCCCTTGTGTTTTGTTGTGACTTATATTTCTTAAAGTCAGATTTAGTTCCATCTAAGATACTTTGTTGATAACAGGTCTTTTTTTTTTTTTTTTCGTACTAGTGTAGATATAGCTGTTCAGATTGTTCTTTCAACAGTAAGGTCTTACTACGTTCTAGGCACCACTTGCTAATGATGAGCAAGATGAACACAGTCTTTGCTTCTGGAATTTATGTCTGCAAGTGGAGATTATAGCTTGCTGGCATTAAGAATCCACATGCTATATTCTGGTTATCTGTAATAGATAAACTCAAAACTGAGTAGGTTTATTACTGTTGTAGTTCTGTGGGTTGACTTGACTCATCTGGATGGTTCTTACTCTGAGTTTTCCATGAGGTTGAAGCCAGAAAGTAGCTAGATTTGGAATCACCTGCTTCCTTCTTCATACACATGTCTGGATCCTGGGCTGGGATGGATGGCACAGGTGGGAGGTACTGAACATCCCTAGTCCATACAGTGTCCCCACTTGGCCTGGGCTTCCTCACAGCATAGGGTCTTGGGGCTGGTTCGATTTCTTACATATTGGCTGACTCTTTGCAGAAACAAATGTTCTCCCTCAAAGCAGAAACAACTAATCCTCTTAAAGGCTAGGGATAAGACATCTTATCACTTGATCAAAGAAGTCACAAACCAGCCCATTTTCAACAGAGTGGAGCAATAGACTCCGCCTCTCAGTGGAGAACGGTGCATCTGTACGGCATCTGTACGAGGAAGGAAAGAACAGATGGTGGCTCTCCTGGAGGCAAGTGACCACAGAGTGTAATTGATTGTCCTCCAGTTTTATGTTCTTTATTGTCTAGACTCTTAACTAGTAGGTTCTGGCTTTTACTTAACTGAGTCCACCAAGATTTGTGAAGCTGACTACTAGAGCTTGCCCTGGGAACAGGAATCGGTATTGCCTTGGCAAAATAGAAATATGTTTCCTCTGGTCCTTATAAATTCTTCAGGACGGATGGTATTTCCCGGGAAGAAGATTTCATCAATCTCCTCAGTCTCCTTCTGAAGAAACATTCTTATTTCTCTGTGTTACTACAAGGGAAGAAATAGCCTCAAAAATAGGAGCCACGAACAACCCACCTTACCAAGTGATTCGCATGTTCTAGCGCTTGTTTCAGAGAAGGCAGTGGCAGCCCACGCCAGTGCTCTTGCCTGGAGGGTCCCATGGATGGAGGAGCCTGGAGGGCTGCCGTCCACGGGGTCGCACAGAGTCGGACACGGCTGAAGCGACTCAGCAGCAGCAGTAGCCCTTGTTTCAGCACATGAGAACCATCACCATCCTGGGTCTCAGTGTCAGTTCCCATTGGTATAGTTTCTACTCCACATTGTTTATTGGTGTTTTCATTGGAATTGGAGCCTTAAAGTATCCGTCCTCTGAGAACTCAACATCATGGTGTTGATGCTGTGAAGATTTTCCTCCTTCCTTGTCCCAGGGACAAATGACCTGTAACCTACTCTCCTAGACCCCTTTCCTACAACCTTATCATCTTTTCATTTTAAATATGGTTCCGTGCACAAAAATAAAAACCAAGAAGTCAAATTCCCCAGCATAGACACGAGAGAGGAAAGAAAGTTGAAGCTGCCATATTCTTCTTGTCAGTATAATTGCTGCTTGATTTAAGTCTGAATTTAACTGTTACAACTTTTAAAGAATAAATTATGAGAAAATTGACCAAATTGGGAACTTGGGTATTTCCTTTCCTATACTTTTGTCTTCTTTATTTTCCTGGGCTTCAGAATAGCTGCAGATGGTGACTGCAGCCATGAAATTAAAAGACGCTTGCTCCTTGGAAGAAAACCTATGACCAACCTAGACAGCATATTAGAAAGCAGAGACATTACTTTGCCAGCAAAGGTCCTCCTAGTCAAAGCTATGGTTTTTCCAGTGGTCATGTATGGATGTGAGAGTTGGACCACAAAGAAAGCTGAGCACCGTAGAATTGATGCTTTTGAACTGTGGTATTGGAGAAGGCTCTTGAGAGTCCCTTGGACTGCAAGGAGATGAAGTCAGTCCTGAATATCCATTGGAAGGACTGATGCCGAACCTGAAACTCCAATACTTTGGCCACCTGATGCAAAGAACTGACTCATTGGAAGACCCTGGTGCTGAGAAAGATTGAACGCAAGAGGAGAAGTAGATGACAGAGGATGAGATGGTTGGATGGCATCACCGACTCAATGGAAATGAGTTTGAGCAAGCTCCAGGAACTGGTAATGGACAGGGAAGCCTGGCATGCTGCAGTCCTTGGGGTAGCAGAGTCCAACACGACTAAGCAACTGAACTGAACTCTTGTCTTTAATACAATTGTCCACTCTCAAAGCCCAGCGATAGGTTCTGTATGCCTTTCTCTAGTGAGTTATGTTTTGCTCTCTGATCCCTCAATGGCCGGGTTAACAATGCTGTCTCTGACAGAAGATTGAATGGTCCACCACTGTCAAAAAAGCATCTGCTGGAATATTTTAATCTAATATGAATCCATAGAGTTTCGATTTTTCCCTAAGAAGGTAAACAACCTTTTAAAGATAGACCTAGGAAGACTCTTTCTAGCTACAGCAGGTAATTGTAGGCACATGGGATCAGGATTTGTCCTTTGTACTCAATGAGTTCTTTCTGTGCTTATCAGGGTTGTCCTCATTTATTGTCTTACCTATGAACTACTGAATAACAAAGTACATAGACCATTTGCGCTCTGCCTAGATCTGCTTAAAAATGCTTTCTAGATTCCATATATATGCATTAACATATGATATTTGTCTTTCTCGGACTTACTTAGTATAAATGGCTCTAGGTTCTCTGTGACAACCTAGAGAGGTGGGATGTAGAGGGAGGTAAGAGGGAGATTTAAGAGAAAGAGAACATATGTCTACCTATGGCTGATTCATGTTGGTGTATGACAGAAACCATCACAATATTGTAAAGTAATTATCCTCCAATTAAAAATAAAAGGCTTTAAAATAAAAATAAAAATGCTTTCCGATCAGGATTGGATGGACTATATAGGTTTAAGAGCCACTTCTAAAAGTCACGTTGAAAATATTTTTCCAGTTGCTATTTTATCTACTAATTTTCTGTTCCCGAAACTATAGATGAGAAACCAAAAATCTGAAGTTTATGCTCAAGTTTATGAGTTTTGATTACGTGTTCCAGGCAGATTGATTTGCAGCACCACCTACCTTAACTTAAAATAATAACGTTGTTCTCCTGGATTTATATGACCTCTTCTCCCAGGACGCACCAGGTATACTCTGAGACTGGAACGCCACATAATGTGTGTGTTTGCGTTTCTCATAAGTATTAGATGGACAGCATCCAAGAGGCATCTCAGGAGGAACAAGCTAGAAAAGTAGCCTAGATTGTTTCCCACAAACTGCGATAATCCAAACTCAAGCAAGATCAATGAGCTGCCGGGAAACAGGAAACAAACATTCCAAGCAGAAATATCTCAAGTAATAGCCAAAGGGATAAAGAAAACCACTGGCTGGATAAACTGTGATAAATGGCGGTGGTTTGTTTGTTTTTAAATTTTGTTCCTCTGTGTAAGTCCCTCTTTGAGCAACAGTTTCTGTGTAATGCAAGCCCTTTGTACTGTGTGAGACTCCTGTCTGTGTGTATCTTCCAGAGATGGGGAGGGTGGAGTGAAGAGTCATCTTTTCTTCTTTAAACAGCTATTTCTGACACTGTTTAGAACTTAACCAGTTGTGTGCATTCTCTTTCCAGTACTCCATTTGTACAAGTTGCTGTCCACTTAGTGCTCTGTATATGTGGGACGTGCAAACCCCCTGACACAAGTCCTCCTTGTGTTTGTACCATTTTTATACATCCCACCTCCCTCTTGGGTTGTTGTCCTCATCATCCTGAGGATTGCTGGGCTCCCCACATCTGCCTCTCCCCAAAAGCAGCCGTCTTTTCCTCGGTGCTGAATGAAATAACCAAGCCTCCAGGATTCCTGTAACCATGTGATCTAAAATGCCTCTCACCTGGCTATTATACTTTAGAAGCAAAATGGTTCGAAATATTTACGGGTAATTATCTGCAGAGATGAGAGGCTCATGCCGTGTTGTTAACTCCTCAGTAGAATCTTTAAGGTGATGGTACCAAATGTTCCCACCTTTCTAATGGTGATCTGGGGGAAAGAGAGCTACCGCCAGCTAGGTTTTCAGATAGTTTCATGGTTCCTCCTGAGGATGTGTCAATCCTGAAGGTGACCTACTTGTCGACCCTCTCCAGGAAAGAGGTATTGCCTATTCTAGCTTTTTTCGGCCCCTCTCCTTCACTGCCACAGCTGCTCCAGGGACAGGGAGTCCCTAAGCCACAGAGCTGGGACACAGCAATGACACACAGAAAGTGAGTAATGCACCAAGCAGAGACCCTAAATTTTGCCCACAAGTCTCAAGTGGTTTTTTAACCAGCCTCCCGATCTCCTGCAATCTGTCTTGGATGGCGGGACTACAGTTCTCCTCCCTTGGGTGTTTGTTCAACGTGAGTCTGTCAAGTTTCTAAGTTGTATCGCCCTGATTGTTCAGGGGGCAAAATCTGAAATTTGCTTGACTTACCAATGTAGTTTTTCCCCATGTTACACATACAGTTCTCCGTGTACCTATGGAAAGTTCCCAATAATTAGAGGCAACATTTTTTTACTGTTGCTGCCTGCTTCGTGGCTATACCGCTGCATGTTAAAATAATACCTAGGGCTGCACAGTAGAGAGAATGTTTTTTTTTTTTTTTTGCTCATTCTCATCTTGAGGAGGAATGGGTTCTCAAGAGAATCCTCTCAGTTCTGTTCCTGGGACTCTGATAGGCACTAGGCATTAGTGATTTGCATAGTCAGCCCAAGTCTGGGTCCCGTGATGGAGACCTTCTGATGGAGGCAGAGAAAAACACATAAACCACACTAGGAGTTGCTCATCACCTTTTACCACCGTGGCGTTTCCCACTTAATAGCTCTTCACATATGACGTGTCCTGCTGTGGAATCCAGGGGGCTTCCAGTCCTTGACCTCAAGGAGGTCACTGTCTAGACTAGGAGACAAGGAAGACACTGAAATAGTGAGCAGTTGTCCAGTGTGGCCAATGCTAAATGTCCAGTGAAATCTGAGAGGGCCCAGAAGTTCACTGGAACAGACTCTTCTTAGCTGTAGAAGCCTTGGAACTTTGCTTACAGTTGACTCTCTCCAGTTGATTCTTGCATCTCCAAATCTCCCAACCCCAGGGAGTGGTGACCTGCGGGAAGAGGATGCAGAAAGAGGTGTTTGGGATTAAGATGTATCCACCACTATACATGAAATAGATAATCAACAGGGACCTACTGTATAGCACAGGGAACTATAGTCCATACTTTGTAATAACCTATAAGGGAAAAGAATCTGAAATAGAATACACACACAGACGTGTGTGTGTGTGTAACTGAATCACTTTGCTGTGTACATGAAACTAACACAATATTGTAAATCGACTATACTTCAACTTGAAAAAATAGAAAAGAAAGTGACAGTCCTGATACTACTCAGGGAGAGCCAGCTACTTGAGCTGGCCTTGCTGGTCCCTGGCTTTGATCTGGAGTCGTGTTCCCATGAGAGTTCTGCCCACTCCTCCTCTGTCACATATGACAGGCTCCCCCCAGTTTGGTCCCATTTCAAGGGAAATGAGCTGTTTGTCCAGTCACCATCTCCAGGCTGTGTAAACAAGCAGATGGGCAATTAGTGGCTCTGTGAGGCTTTGGCCCGCCACGCCGCTGGCACCGATGGAGAACCATCCCTCATCTCTTGGACGACAGTCGTGCAGGCATGAGATAATGGGGACTGCCCAGCTTTCGAGATTTCTTCATGCTGTTTAGATTTCAGTCTTCGTGTCAAAATCCTATTGTTCCAGTGTTTTTGGCAACAGCAACCACTGCCATTCAGCTAATTCGGTGAGGCGGGGGAAGAGGATAATTTAGATTCTGTTGCCTTGATTTTTTTTTTTATTCTCATTAAGCCATTTTTTAACGAGCAGGAAATAGAACCAAGACATGGAGATCTGTAGGTAATATCTTTCCTTAATTAGCCAAATGCTGACAGAGAGGTCACTCAGTTGAGCACAGTTTACTCCTTGCTCCTTGAAGCCGCTGTATGTGTGATGCAGGCCGTCCAGAGGTTGGGGGTGTAGGGAGAATGGGCCCCGGGGCTCCTGGGCTGCCTGGCCGCCTGTGGCCCCATCAAGCATGCAGTCAGGCCACTTGTAGCCCCGGGGCTGCTGTCCTTCATGTTTACTTGAGCATTTCACTTTGGCCCGTGTGTCTCTTCTTGGATTCAAAATGCCCAGAGGCTTTATGGAGGCTCCCCATCCCCACCCCCCGCCCCACAATTTACCATTTGTCTCTTCTTGAGGTGCACAGAAATCAGACACCGGTCCCTCGGTACCCAGGCCGTCCTCAGCATAAGCCAGTGGCGTTGTATTTCCTTTGTTCTTTCCCCAGACATTGGCATCACCTCCTCAGGTTTTTGGGTTGTTTTTTTTTTTTTCTCTCTCCCTCCTTCTGCTTTTAATTTTCTTCTCCCTCTTACCTCAGTTTTCTCTGCCTTCTTTCATAGCTTTCTGTTTTCTCTCTGCATCCCCCTCCCCTCTTATGTTTTTGGTTTCTGGTAACACGCTTTCCAGATTCTTTCTTATTCAGGAATCCCTGTCTTGGCCCAGCATCATTCCAATCATTCTGGTATTTTTCTCTTTTTGTCTCACTGCTTGCAGTCTTACTATCATTCCTTTCCCAACCCTCCACTGCCACCTCCTAGAGCCTTGAAGTCTGCAGACTAGGGGTGTCCCCCAGTCTGTGCTGTGTAGAGGGAACAAGAGCACTGGGCCATGTTTTCAGTGTGACAACTATGAAAGTGACCATCTTTCCCCCATTTTGTCCTGGACATCTGCTCATGGGCAAGGAAGTCCTCTGTGACTGATTGTAACTGTTTTTTTCCAGTTGTTCAACATTTAAAGGCCTTACTGTGGTTAGGCCCTGAGAAAAACGGATGAAGCAGGTATGAATTTCAGTTTCAAGGGCCCTGTAGCTTTAACACAAAACCTCACTCGGTGTTTCAACAGCACTGGGTAGAACTGAGCAACTCACGCTTTAGAAAATGCCTTCTTCTTCTCCTTTTTTTTTTTTTTAGCTTACAGCCAGCATTCTCTTTTGGGTTGGCCAAAGAGTTCTTTATGGAAGATGTCACTGAAAAATCTGAATAGACTTTTTGGCCAACCTAATAATTCACAAATGCTCCTGAGTCTGCTATGCTGGTTCATCATCTTCCTGATCTTTGAACTTCAGAGGACTTTACGACTTGGTCCATGGAGGTCTTCTCTCTCTAGTTCTGCTCACTGGTGCCAGGTGATCTCATGAAGCCTTTAAATAGCTGTTATCTTTATCCTGATGGCTCCCAAATTTATGTCTCTAGGCCTTACCCTTCCTCTAGACTCCAGATTTGCATGTCTCACTGCTTGGTGATATCTTCACTTGACCGCCAAATAAGTATCTCATAGCTGGTATCCCAAACCACACTTTGATTTCCCACTCCACCCCATTGCCTTCAGACATCTGCTTTCCTCTAATAAATAGAACTGTCATTCTTCAAGATGCTGGAGCCAGAAATCTTGGACACTTAGACCCTTTTTGATCTCTCAGTGAACAACCAATCCATCAGCAAACCCTGTCACCTCTTCCTTCAGAATATATCCAGAATCTGACAACTGTCTATTTCTCCTGCTACCGCATTGGTTCAGTCATTCTTTCTTGCCTGGACTGTTGTAATACTTAAAATTAAATGTAAGATTATCACTCATTTAAATAAAAAAAAACACCCTCCAAAGACTTTCCTTGTTAATCATCATGAAATTCAGAACCCTTATTAAACCCTTTGTCATCTGACTGCAGCCACTTCCCTGTCCTCAGTTTTTATCATTCCTTGCCTTGTTCTTTTTAGCTCTAATGCCCTTAGCTTTCCTGCTGACCTTTGAACCTGGCCAGCATAGTCCTGGCCTGACCACTTCCTTGGGCTGCAGGAAGTGTCCTGGCTCTTCCTCTGGTCAGAATGCACTTCCTTCAAATATTCACATGGCTTACCTCTCTCACTTCATTCTGGTACTTGCACAAATTTTAAATAGAATAACCTGGTAAAATAACAACTCTTCCAACCCTACTGTTCTCTCTTCTCATTTCTGTGCTTTATATAGCTTCTTAGAACTTATCTGCGTTCAAAATATGATGTGTTTCATTGTTTTCTGTTTGGTCCCATAAAATGTATGTTTATTTAAGTCAGAGATTGTTCTACTCATGACTTACAGTGCCTGTAAGCACCCTATAGATATTTTTGAATTAATGAAGAAAAGAGGTCCTTTCAAGAACGTGCATAAAAGGTGCCATGTAACTCAGAGGAGAGAGCAATCAGCAAAGAAGGTGGATTATGAGCTAAGAATTGACGTATAGAACATGAAGGATATTCCAGGGGGATTGGATTGACTCCAAGCAGCATATACAGATTGCAGTAAATAGATTCATCATAGCTGGCACATTCTATACCCGGTGTCCCAGTTGCCCAGGAGCGATCAGGAGGCAAGGCAGTTCTAACCATGCCCCTAACCACTCTGCCCAAGGTACACTTGTCTTGTTGAAGTCAGATTTCTGGTGAGCCAGTGCTAGACCCAGAGGAAGGTAACAAAGTGAGAGGCTGCTTGTGGAACTGGAAGACAGTCTTGGTACAGTCACCTGCAGAACCACTTTGGGGAGAGTGTGAGGAAGACACAAAGGAAGTAGATGAAGAGAAGCAGTAAAGATTGCATCCTCTGGTAGAGATGGTTTGTAGTCATATAATCTAAAAACTAAACTCAAAAATGTTGCATTATAGCTGGATGGACCAGGAGTCTTCCATCTACCATCAATACCACTTCTGAGCTCCATTCCACTTTGAACTTTCCTTCCATTAAAACCCTTAGGCTCTTGACTTCTTTGGGCATTTATGGTGGTTTCATTTCATGTCGAACTCTTGCAATCCCATGGACTGTAGCCTGCCAGGCTCCTCTGTCCCTGGGAGTTTCCAGGCAAGAATACTGCACCGGTTGCCGTTTCCTTCTCCAGGGGATCTTCCAGACTCAGAAATCGAACCCAGGTCTCCTGCTTTGCAGGTAGATTCTTTATCGACTGAGCTATGGCATCTTCTTCTTCATAAAATGAAGATACTGGGACCCCAAAGGTCCCATCTGGCTTCACCATTCTGTATATCTACCAGTAGTAGGAAACAAAGTTGGGAAGTTTTGAAAAGTAGTAGAGGAGATAGAAAAATATATCTAGATCATGAACAGCCTAGAATACTAGGCTAAAAGGTCTGTATTTGCCCCTCTATGTGCTAGGGGGCCATTAAGATTTAAGTAAGAAAGTGATGTTCTGAGAGCTAAGAAATAGAAAGGGGATACTGGGCACATGTACTGTGACCTGGAGGCAGGAGTGACAGTGACTGGAAGTAATGATTTAAGAAACCACGGGGCGATTTAAGAGAAAAGTGATGAGGGTCTGGATTAGGATGCGTTTTATGAGGAAACGTATGAGAAGCTTAATATGGACATTACAAAGGCCATGTCCCCAGGATTTAGGCACTGATTGAATGTACAGCCCATGAAGGCAGAGTGGAGACCTCCTCGGTCGTATTCACTGCTGTATCCCCAACACTTGACATGCAACAGACAGACACTGACTATTTGTCAGTGAATGAGTGTGAGTCATTGTACGTGGGAGATTCAGATGACAGTGAGACTCAGCTCTGGATTGCAGAAAGAACAGAGTCTCGTGAAAAGAAAAAGTGAACTCTGGAAGATGAACTTGGCCCATACATCTTGATTTCACTCTGGGACATATTGGGAATATACCTGAATACTATGTCTCGCAGGTGATGGATACTTGAGTCTAGCACTTGTCAGTAAAAAAAAGTCACATCAAAATACTGAGTTGTGCAGCTGTGATGAGGTTGTAAATGGAGAACGAAGGGAGAGAAAGAAAGCAGTGGAGTTGGCTGTGGGAGGGCAGGCAGCTATAAGAGATGTGCTCAGTTGTGTCCAGCTCTCTGCAACCCCATGGACTATAGCCCACCAGGCTCCTCTGTCCATGAAATCTTCCAAGCAAGAATACTGGAGCGGGTTGCCATTTCCTACTCCAGAGGATTTTCCCAACCCAGGGATCGAACCCATGTCTCTGGCATCTCCTGCGTTGGCAGGCAGATTCTTTACCTCTGCACCACCTGGGAAGCCCACCATAAGAGATAATTGGGGGGAAATGACACAACCTAAAGTAGCATATGACACTAAAGCTAAGGAGAGAGAAGTCCAAGGAGCTGGTATAAGCAGAGAGAACTATCGTCAAGAGGCTGAAGAGGATGAGTACTGAGTGTCAACCAAAGCTAGTCTACACATAAAGTGGTTGGAGATGGGGGATCAGAAGTGGCCCTAGGATGACAGATTTGCCGCTGCAGGACTGAGGGTAGCTTGAGGAGGAGTCAGACCTCTATGTTTAAATCACATCATTCCTTACTACTTCCACAGCCGTTTTCGTGTATCCTGGTCAACCACATGTTTATGTCAGACTCAAGCTTGCCCAGAAGACTGTCTCTCCACTTGGAGAGAGAAATAAATCTCAACACCTACTTTTTACAATGTTAAAGCATTTGGCTACTACTGTTGTGTTATTTTCCAGCCCGGGCCAAAGGGGGTTGTGGGGAGAGCAAACCAAGTTGCCATTTGATTTAGTTTTGTGAGTGCTCTCTCCTGTGAGGGGCTTAGTAGGGGATTAGAAAGGCATGAAGTGTTCTGGAGCATCGCCCTGCAGCCTAGGCACTGGCTGCACCCTGTCATTGCTCATCCTGTCCCCACGATGCCCTAGCACAGCAGGACCTACACAGCTCTCTGTTTCTCATGTTGCATCAATGAATCTCGTTTGCCTTATCATCAGAATTTCTCTTCTTCTTAATTGATGCATAGTTGATGTAGAATATTATATAAGTTACAAGTGTATGATACAGCGATTCACAATTTTTAAAGTATATTCTCCCTTTGTAGTTATTATGGGGTTTCTCTGCTGGCTCGGCGGTAAAGAATCTGCCTGGCAATGAGGGAGAGAGAAGCTTGATTCCTGGGTTGGGAAGATCCCCTGAAGTAGGAAATGGCAACCCACTCCAGTATTCTTGCCTGGAGAATTCCATGGACAGACAGGCCTGGCAGGCTACAATCCATGGGGTTGTCTTAGTGACTAAAAACAAAAATAACAAACAAAATCGTTTTTATAAAGTAATTGGCTATATTCCATGTGTTGTACAATATATACTTATAGCTCATTTTATACCTAATAATTTGTACCTCCAAATCCCCTATCCCTATCATGCTCCTCTTCACTTCCATCTCCCCGCTGGTAACCACTAGTTTGTTCTCTATATCGACATCTGTTTCTTTTTTTGTTGTTTTATTCACTAGTTTGTTGTATTTTTTAGATTCCACATATAAGTGATATATAATATTTGTCTTTCTCTGTCTGACTTATGTTACTTTAGCATAATGCCCTCCAGGTGCATCCATGTTGCTTCAAATGGCAACTTTTCATTCTTTTTTATGGCTGAGTAATATTCCACTGTGTGTATATTATGTGTGTAACCCACATCTTCTTTACCTGTTCTTCTGTTGATGGACACTTGGGTTACTTCCATATCTTAGCAACTGTAAATAATGCCACTGTGAACACTGGGTTGTATGCATCCTTTGGAATTAGCATTTTGGGGATTTTTTAGATATATACCCAGGAGTGGAATTGCTGGACCATAGTTCTGGGGCTTCCCAGGTGGCACTAGTGGTAAAGAATCCACCTGCCAATGCAGGAAAGTAAGAGACATGGGTTTGATCCCTGGGTCAGGAAGATCCCCTTAAGGAGGGCATGGCAACCCACTCCAGTTATCTTGCCTGGAAATCGCATGGACAGAGGAGCCTGGACGGCTACAGTCTGTAGGGTCACAAAGAGTCAGACGCGACAGAAGTGACTGAGCACGCACACTTATATTCAGTTCTATATTCAGTGTTTTGAGGAACGTCTGTACTGTTTTCCCTAGTGGGCTGCACCATGGAAATTTACATTCCTTCCAACAGTGTACAAAGGTTCCCTTTTCTTCACACCCTCCCCAGCATTTGTTATTTTTGTGTTCTTTTTGGTGACAGCATTCTGACAGGTGTGAGGTGATATTGTAGTTTCGATTTGCATTTCTCTGATGGTCAGTGATGTTGAACATCTCAGGTGCCTGCTGGTCATCTACATTTCCTCTGTGAAAAACTGTCTATTCAGTTCTCCATCAGTATTTCTGAGGTAGCTAAAAGCCTGACACTTTCTTATTAAGTGTATGATAAAGAGACCAGGAGAGATATGTCTCAAACAATGAGTGTATCATCTTCCTTACCAAACAATAGATACAGTTTTATTTTCATAAAGTGAAAAGTTTGTGAGATTTTCATTAAGTCCAAAGTTTGGCCATTTGTAATATTGAATCCAAAAGTAAGGAAGAAAGAGTTGCTGAAGTAAAGCTAAGTTAGAGTATGAATTATTGTTGCTATAAATTACAATAAGTAGAACCAGTCAAATGGGAGAAGATGTGAACATTACCCCTCAAAAAAAAAAAAAAAAGCAGTGAACAGAACAGCATGTGAAAAGCTTTGTTTTCTCTTTCCATCACTTTGCAAGTTGCACTTTATTCCTTGCCCCTTTGCACCAGACAGACTTTTACCACTGGGATTCCTCCTTGTCTGTGTCCCAAGGTTATCTGAACACCAAGGTCACACTTGAGAAGGAAAGGTTATCAACCCAGGGGGATTGAAATAGGAGTCCTGTGGAATTACCCATAACATCTATTTGAAAACAAAACCCTTGCAAACCATCACATCATGGAAATCACAGCCCATGATGAGAAAACTGCCAAGTTTTTTGAGGTTGGAGCTTAGACCACACAAACAAAATGTGTCTGTGTCTCCAAGTGACTCTGGTTTGGAAACTGGAAGAATAGGGCATTCTATCAACCTTCCTCACAGGATCTCTAGTACTTTCCCCACTTCCGGTGTCAGAAACCCGGTTGGTGGTCTGAGCCAGGAAGGAAAGTGATATTTCAGTTTGGGAGAGAAAAATAATTCTAAGTTTACTGTTTTAGAGTCATGATTTAGAAAAAATAAACCAAAAGAAGGGATGCCTTTTATTTAAAGTCAGTCAACTTACATTTTCTCTGAATGATTTGCTTCCCTTGTGCTTGAGTGTCTGTGATTACGTGGTAAGGACCTGACATGCATCCCAGTCAGGGTGGTTGACATCCATGTGTCCTGCCCTGTCCTCCAGTTCTTCCTCATGGGCTTCCCAGCACCCATGGATTTTAGGAAAAAAGGGAATGGATTCCCTGATTCTACTCTGCTTCCAAGCCAGTCCTACATAATTCAGATTCTCAGGCTTGAATTAAGGTAATGCCTTTCCTATGAGGATGCCCAAAAGCCACAATATCAACTGCATGGCAACTTTGTATACAGCAAATCTTCTGAGTATTTTTGGTACCAGTGTTATCATTTTAAACGGTTTAAATGAGTAAAATCTTCAGACTTCTCTATGCAATGACTGTGAGACCCCTGTCCTAACGTTAGCAAGGTAATCAGTGATGATCACCATTCTGCCTTTGAATGGTTCTTCAGGATCAGTTGTTGTTCAGTCACTAAGACGTGTCTGACTCTGAAACCCCAGAGACTGCAGCACATCAGGCTTCCCTGTCCTTCACTATTCCCAGAGCTTGCTCAAACTCATGTCCATTGAGTCAGTGATGCCATCCGGCCATCTCATCCTCTATTATCCCCTTCTCCTCCTGCCTTCAGTCTTTCCCAGCATCAGGGTCTTTTCCAATGAGTCAGCTCTTTGCATCAGGTAGTCAAGGTATTGGAGTTTCAGCTTTGGCCTCAGTCCTTCCAGTGAATATTCAGGGTTGATTTCCTTTAGGATTGACTGGTTTGATCTCCTTGCTGTCCAAGGGACCCTCAGGAGTCGTCTCCAACACCACAGTTCGAAAGCATCAATTCTTTGGTGCTCAGCCTGCTTTATGGTCCAACTCTCATATCCATACATGACCACTGGGAGAACCATCGCTTTGACCAGACAACAGAAAGATGCAAGAGTGTTTTTTCAGAGAGAGATGCTACCTGGATTGCCCTATCCACTTATGCTGCTGCCTTTTCTTTAAAGAAAAAAGAAGGGGGGAGTGGGTTAAAACAGCAATGATGGGAGTGGAAGAGGGCCACGAGGGAAGTGAATTTCAGACATATTTGGGAGCGAGGGGGAACCAGCTAAGTAGAGCCCAAGTTGTGGCAGTTGGGTTTCTTTGGCTAACTAATAATAATCTTGATTTGAGCCTTTGGCTTCAGTGTTTATTGATTTGTTTTGTATAGCTTTTTTCTTTGAAGCAGTCTGAAATAAAAAGGCAAGGGAGCAGAATTAATATAGGATGAGAAACATATCTGTATATGATTAAGGTCTTACTTCCTCAGTTTGCTACTACCAAACCCCAGTGGAGGCCAGAGCCAAGTCGGGGGAGGAGATGGTTCAGATGAGTTAAGCAGCTTCATCAGTGTGTTGGTCAAGGCTCAAAGGCACCTGAGCTGGACTCAAGATCATGGTTAATGTAGTGTCAATATAACTTTTCTAGTTTTCCTGTAAGGAAAAAAAAAATAGGAATTTAAGGAGAGGAGTTGACCATCTAAGGGTTTAATTTGATTTTCAACAGAGATGGCAAAACAGGTATGCTGGGGTCTAGGCACAACTAACAGAGATAGAACTGGGTTGGGAATAAATCTCTGGAGGTTCTAAGAGCCAGGAAAACATGAGAGAAGATTACAGAGGGTTTTCATTCTCAAAATGCTGCTACAGCATGAGAAGTATCTGCTTCTTAGTATAAGATCTGGGCTTATGAAGAAACTTGAGAAAATGAGAATGGAGGAAGAAAATTCATATTTAATTAAATGAAGATACCCACATTTCTTTCCTTACTGATTTCAGAGAATGAACTTGAGTTAGGCCTTTAATATGGTTAAAGTCTAAGGTTATTCACCGAAAGCTTTTTTTCCCCCCTTTTTTAAGCAATTCCTTTATCACATTACACAGAGAAGTATGAAAATACTGCTTTGTACTAACTTCCATGAAGAAGATCTGGAGACTTTCAGAAAGGAGATGCTCAGATAATTCATCAGGTTTTAGAAAAAGATTCAAACTCATTAATCATTTTAATTCATGAATAATTATACAGCAAAGTCCATTACACTTTTAGATCATTGATGTGGGCAGCAAACCATTCTCTGAGCTATGGCATCATCTCTTCTATAGGGTAATTTCAGAGTGTATTGGATGATCTGGATCAGAAGGTTCACTTCTTCTGCCCTTGACTTTCAAGGCTGTTTTGGCTTTCTCCATCATCAATATGGGATATGTCCCACATTTCCAAGTGAACCCCGTACAAATTGTTTCAAAAGCCATTCCCATAACCCAAGCCTTTTCCTCGCCATCAGTTATACTACCTGAAGACTCAGACTTAGCTTTTCCTCACCATGTCTTTTCTGCTTATCCCCTAAGAGAAGAATTACTGAGTAGGATTGTTCTCGAAGGGGTAGCAGCCATTAGAAGAATGACAAAGTAATGTTTTAGAAGGAAAACAGAATCAAGGCAAAATAATAATGTCCCTTGCCTTTTCTGCCATTGACCAATCTAAATGTAAGAAACTGCTTTACCGTCTACTTTTCACACACACACACACACACACAGAAAGCATCCCATATTCAGGTAACTGAAACAGAGTTGAGAGATGGACATTAAGCCTAGATTTATCAGCAGTTTTAAACACTGATTGAGTCATCCTCTCAAAAAGGCCTCCCCTTAGCTTTGAAATATTTCACATTATCATCTCAACAGCCACCACTGTGAAACCCCTCTCCACACTGAAATACAGTGATGAAAATTTAGGGAAGCCGTAGAGGAACAATAGTTCCTTTACAAATTGCTGTACATCAGAAGAAAAGCTGAGGCAGGCATATACGATTTTATTTTACACACCACAAACAGACAAACAACCCCCAGACTTGCAATCCAGAGTTAACAAAAGCATTAAATCCATCGGGCTTTGAGAAGGGGCAATGTTTTTTCATATTTCTCCTCTGCTACCATTATTTACATAACAAATCACTGCGAAATGCAATCATGTCAGATGTTGGAAATAAACTCTTTGGGGTATAGCTATTTTTAAACAACCCATAGTTGTAGGGATGTTTTAAAAACATGCAAAAGCTGAGTTTGTGTTTTAAATTGTAAGTGGTCTCAGGAACTCTTGATATTGTTAGGCTAACCTATGGAACAGAAAAACTTTTCAACAGAGCCCCAAATCCCTCAGGAATGATGTTGTTTTAAAGAGTTTCAGAAATTCAAGTTGGCCATAAATTGAGGTCCGGCATTTCCAGATAGGTACATGGAAGTCCCTGGTGCTGGTTTTTCCTGCATTGGAGAGTATTGAACTGAACTTCTGTTGCGAATGTATTCAAAACATTTCCTCACCAGAAGATTGTATTTACTGACATCAGGAACCAGCCTCCCTTCCCTCCCCACTTATTCACCCCCCCGACCCCCCAGGGAATCAGAAGTCAGTAAGAAGAACGCTGCATTCTTGGGGATTATTTGCATGAGTGGATTATTTGCGTCACTCTCTGAGAGGTTATATTCATGGTCTTTATTCCACTTGTCCAAGTTTACTACTCCCACAAAAGATTTTTCCTCTAGTCTAGTGAGTCCCATGCTTGTCCCTGTGACCCCTGCAATACCTGGCACCCACACGAACACACAGCCCCATCAGCCACTCTTCCTTTCCAGAATCATCTAGGTACTTGCTCATGAAGAAACAGAAGCTTCAGCCTGAGCCTGGGGGCACAGCTCTGTTTTTCTGCTTCCTTACATTCTAAAACTCGCCCTCAATTTCTCCCTCTCCTATAGAAACTTCCCAAGCTCCTCTGATATTTGTAATATATTATTAAGAATAAGAGAAATAATATTAACTAACATTTATTTAATGCTCTCATCCTAGAATTGATATTAACTGTAGTCTCTTCCAGTTCTCATTAAAAAAAAAGAAGAAGAAAGAGCTATTATTAATTCCATTTTACAAATGAGTAAACTGAGCTCAGACAGGCCAGGTTTGTTTGATGTCAAAGGAGGACCCCAGTGAGGACAACTTAAGAATTCAGTGCTGGGGGTTGCTAGCTTGGACTGGAGGGGTTGAGCAAGAAGAGAGAGAAAACAGAGATGAGGAAGTATGTGGATGGTGTCTTCCCACCACTGAGGTCTCAGACCTTTGAAAGCTTGATCTAGATGTAGAACCTGATTTTATATGCCAGCAACAGAAAAGTTGTAGCTATTTTCATCACTCATGGATCCCAGCTTTTAAGCAGATGAAAGGGTGATTTACATGGATTGGCAGGAGTCTAAAGATCCTATTGCTTTTGTAAACTGAGACAATAGGCCCAGTCCATAACACAGCAAATAAGGTATCTTGGAATGTGATTGCATCCATCTGCTTTCAGCTCATGCAATACAGGCATACACACACCAAAAAAAAAAAAAAAAAAACAGTCCCAGGAAACTGCCTTCAGAGAAGGTATAGTCTGCTGACTTGGTTCCCACCAGTCTTCCCCAGTAGCCATGTATGGAGTTCTTAATATTAATGCAAGTATTTGATTAGAAAGAAATTTTCATTCTTAGCAAACAATTCCCCACTCCCCTCTGCCGGAACCTGTGTTATTCACCAGCCAGAAACACGAGCAGCTGGAAAGTAGTAAACAGTTCACCTAGTCCTCCTGGTTCCTTGCTCTGAAGAGCCAGAGATTGACAGAACTTTCACCTCAGTGTCTTTTTTAACTTAATGGGAAGGATTGATGAGTCTCCTAAATTGTGTAGTTTTTAGACTAGATGTTGCATAACAAGTTTTTGTTCTGGGATATTTGATTAGTTACATCAATACTAAGTTAGAGTAAACCTTGAGGAAGCAAAGAAGAGGTTTTCTTCAATTTGACTGGAGTTCTGTTGCCCCCCTTGTGTTCTTGCAAATTGTGTTTTGAATTTGTGACCACGTGGCAAACTATTGGTATAAGAAAGTAATTACTGGCATGCTTGCCATCTTCCACCAGGCCTTTCCTCTAAGGAACGATAGAACATTTGATGCTCAGCACATGTATAAAGGTGCCAGCCGATAAAGAGGTTTGCTTTAGGTCACCTCCCAAGAAAGAGTAAGTTTTACCTGTTCAGTTCCCTCTTCACTGAAAATGCCATCAAGTAGCATAGAGAGGAATTCTGAAATCCTTAAAGACCAAAATAAAATTGCGAAATTGTTCCCTTTATTGTGTCGATATTCCTAGTAGTCAAAGAACATGCTTTCTCTCCCCAGAATGTTATTAGGTTACTGAAAAATTGTGGTTTGGTTAGGAGGGAGCATGAGCAAAGTGGTAGACCTAAATCCCTCCTTTTATCTGAGAATCGTGATATTATTGTAACCACAAATATTTATCTTTGATTCTCAGAGGAGACGGCTAGCCTCTTTGGATCATACTCTGCAGAATTCAATCGATGCTGAGGGACTGTTGTCCAATTTGTTAGATCTTGCAGCCAGACTAGACTCCGTTCACTATTGCACAAACAATAGAAAGAAAGTCCTAAATGATAAAAAGTTAAGACGTTGTTTTTTGTTGTTGGCTGCATTCACTTAGAGAATTGAATTTCCCTTTGGATGACTTTTAGTGATCAAAATTTACCAAATGAAGAGTAAGAAATAAGAAGAATCCTGACTTTGTTCAGGAAGGCAGTAAAAGAACAATGGAAAGGATGCCTCATACTAGGTTTTATAATATCATTCTGCATCCTGATTTTTGATTCAGGATTGTTTGAAAATCTATCCATATTAGTAAATACAGATTTAATTCTTTTAACTGCTATGGACTAATTCCAGTGTGTGAATGAACCACGTTTTATTTATCCACAGCCCTTTCCCTTTCTGTCATAAAGTCAGTCACATCCGTCTGGAACTTCACTATAAAAAAGAGCCAGGAATTTGTATATCCCTTCTTCCTATTCACTGGAACTTTGGGAAAATAAACAAGATAATATCATGAAATGAATAAGACTCTTTAGTTATGAAGTGGTATAAACATTAAAACGAATTCTGTGTTCATATACATTGTGTTTTACATTTGGAAAAAAGATTCCTCAAGTATTCTTTTTTTCTTATTTAAGTAGTGTAAATCGCTGTCATCCATATGTGAAAATGATGGGAATGTAAAATTAGATAATTGTGATTAGCAAGGACCATAGGGCCATAAACTCAGCCCCAAATAATACTTCTGAGACCCAAGCACAGTCATTTTTGTGGCTCATAAATGGTAGTGTAAGCAGTTGAGTGGATGAGGTCCAGGATTCTCCTTGGTCCCTCTATGGACAGTAATGCTGCTTGGGCCATAATTTTCCATCTTTCTTCTTGGAAAGACTGACTACAGGCCACTCAGTAAAGTGAACCTTGGAAATGAGACTTCTGTCTCACACCATTTATTCACAAAAGAGAGCTATAAAAATAAACACAAACCCAGAATCTAATGGAGATATGGCAACAAGCCTGAGTCAAATGCCATGCCTTCAGCCTCTCTTTTCATTCTCTTCTTACTTTTATTTAGCTTTAGGACAGAGCAAATGCATTTGTTCTAGGCAGACATCTGGGTTTTCTGAACTTCTTTCTCTAGAAAGTAGTTGAAAGAGATAAGAATGAGTAACTTTGAAAAGAGCTGGCACTAAGATGACTGGGGTGGGCATACAAAATAGTATTTCTATGTGTGTTCATGCTCAGTCACTTCAGTTGTGTCCAACTCTTTGCGACCCTATAGATTGTAGCCCCAGCCTCCTCTGTTCATTTTCCAGGCAAAAATACTTGAGTGGGTTGCCATTGCCTTCTTCAGGGAAGGCTTAGAAGAGTTTATCAAATGAAAATGACATGACTGCATTGGTGTTTTAAAAGATGTTCCAGGGAGGAGGGAAGGGGGTTCTGGAGGGGGAGCATATGTAAACCCATGGCTATTTCATGTCATTGTATGGCAAAACCAATAAAAAAAAATAAAAAATAAAAGATGTTCCGGATTACTCTATGGAAAATAAATGGAAGAGGCAAGAATAGATATAAGATTACAGAAGTAAGGTGACAAACAACAGCCCTGTGGATAGGAATGGTAGAAGTTGAGATGGGAAGATAGGGATGAATTTAAGATATATGCTGGAAGTAGAAAAGATAGGGATTTGACAACAACTTCAGCCTGGGAGCAGAGGGAGGAGCCAAAAATAATTCTCAGGTTTTGATCACCTTCAAGAATGGCGATGCCATTTACTGAAATGTGGAAGACTATGAAAGGAACAGGTTTGTGTTATGGTGGGGCTCATTTGAATTCTTAAACAGCTATTCATGTCATGGTGTCCAGCAGGGCAAAAACAAAACTGATGTTGAGAATATAGTTTGCAGTTGGCAGTTTAAACTTGGGATTCATCAGCCGATGAATGGTAGGAAACTGTGTGTCTAGTTTATTCTGACAAGATAGAATGGCAGAGAGTCAAGAGACAGTCTTGGGGGCTGAATATATTGAGTGTGTAAGAGAAAGGAGAAGAAGAAAAGGCGAGGGAAGGAATGGAGAAAGTGATCAGAGTAGTTGGGATAGTGATCAATATCGAACATGAATCTGTCTAGCTTGCCTCTGATATGTATTTTCTCTTTCATAATTAAAGGAGAAAAAAGACCTGTTTCTGAAACTAGGTATATAAAGCATTACCTGTATGTAGCTAATGCGTCAGTACTGTATGATATTTTGAAATGAAGGCAACCATGTGGGAATCTGAGCCTTTACAAATCACTGCTGGACTCCAGATCCAAGAACACTTACATTTCATGGCATGAAGAAAATGGGACATGTCCCTTTTCAAATGGTGCTCACATTTATTTAATAGTATAATTAATAATAGTGTGGCCAAGGCTATTTTTTAATTCTTGCCTTACTCCTACCCCAGTTTTCCTGCAAATGCAGTATGGTATCTGTTGGTGACGGTGTGTGTGCTGCCATCCCTAAACTCTTGTTTTCCAACTGTGTGTGGCTTCCAGCACTTAAATGAAATCTTATTTACTCACAGATGCCATTTTATAGAACTGTAAAAAAGGAAGCACATGGTTTTTGGTCGGGGCACATAGCTCTGGCATAGCCTTCCACTGTTTTTGCAGTAGAATGTTACAGCTCCAGGCTCTGTGCCTTCTCTCTTGTAAGTCCAGAGAAGCCCATTCTGTGAAGAATACTTTGCAAATGTGAAAGTTACCAGCAGAGTATTTTGTACTTTCTTTGTGAACATACTTCCAGTCGTGAGCCTAGAGTAGAACCTTTGTTTCAGGGGCTTCGTTTCCATGTAATGCCTTTAAAATGCATATTATTTTTACATGGTTAATTATGATTATTTACACTCCCATGTCATTCCCTATAGTAATAATCCTAGAATTGCTTCTTTGGCCTATTATTTGGTTTTAAAAAATCTAAGAACAGCATGCATGAACTATTCTATGGTCATAGAACTATGGGGGAAGAAAGGTAAAACTTTGAGTTTTGAAATATAAACAGTTACTGAGAACTACAACCCTTGGAGGAATTTTCTCATTCTGCACAGGCAAACCCTTTGACCATACCATGGTGGAGGAAATATTTGCCTCTGAGACAGGACCAGGAAAGGCTTGTGGGTGGGAGAGACAGAGCAGTGCCTTGGATAACTGATGATATCTCAGAACATGAAGATACACTTACCCTGTGCTGTGTATCTCTCTTCAAAACATCTAGAATACAAGCTGAAGCATAATATCCCACTCTTGCACCCAGTGGTGAAACTCAACTACAAAGAATGGATTTTTATCTAGAATCAGCTATTAAGGAAAGGCAACAAACTTAGCAAATAGAACTGGCACCTAAGAAAATACACAAGTAGCCAGAACAGGTCTTCGGAGCATGTGTGCGCTATAATCTCAGAGAATTACAAGAGGCCACCGCTCCATAAAAAAGAATCCAGTAGAGAACACAGAAGTGAAAGTTTTGGTTGATAGGATTTTTTTTAAATCAGTAAATGCACACAATGGAAGAATAGTCAGCACTGAAGAGCAATTAGTGAATTGAAAGAATCAAATCAAGGAATTTTTCTGGAGTATAACATAAAGAGAAATGTATAAAAAGTATTTCATGGGGTAACAACTTAGTGACTGAACAATAGCAATGAGAAGTGTGCATAAATGTTGGGATATAGAAAATGTATTTAGAAATTGCATGTTTAATCTTACATCTCTCTAATACAAGTTAAGAGAGGAAGAAATAATGTGAGATTACTCCCTAGAAATGAAGAAAAACATTGCATTTTCTTTTTTTACTGAAAGAGCTCTTCAGAGCAACAGAAGATAAATGCACACAGATATTCACAACCTTTGATTTTTATAATCAACCCTGAGAAACAAGGGTTTAGAAAAATTCTAGGCACTAAACAGCAGACTTCTCAGCAGCAACATTGGATACAAGAAAATAATGAAATAATACATTGAATTCTGAAGGAAAATACTTTTAAAGCTAAAACTCTACATTTAGCCAAACCATTATCAAAGTGAAGGATAAAAGTAAATTTTTTGAGAGACACAGAGCCTCAGAAGTTTACTCTTCATAAATCAACTCTTGAGCTTGCACTTCTTCAGTAAGAAAATGAATCCAGGAAGAAGTGGAATGGCAAAGGTATGATGAACAGATAAATTTGTAAAATGATGGTTAAATATTAATTGTAAAAACATTTTTTTTGGTAATTTGGAAGTAAAATCGTAGATAATATCAACAGGGGATTTGGCATAGAATGTGGCCATAAAAAAGTTTGGCAGGGGGAGAAAGGAAAAACAGGCCATTTGCATATTATTCAGAGTTAGGGTGCAGAGCTATAATAAACTCTGAATACTCTTAGAATCACAGATACTTATATTATGGGTATTGAAATTTAAACATATTCACCCATCAAAAAATTAATCAGTTTCAGACCAGTAAAGGAAAAATGAAAATTTGATGAATCCAGCCAAAAAAAAAAAAAAGGGGGGGGGGGGCGGGGGAGGGGGAAGGAAAGAGGGAAAAGGAAATAGCTAGAAAGTTTGGTAAATAAAAGTACAAAAAGAAATATGACAGAGATAAATCCAAATACGTCTGTACTCACAATAATCATGAATGGGTCAACTCTACCCAAAGGCTGAAAACTCTAACCTAAGCAGTATAAAGGAAAAAGAAATGGCACATCTAAATATAAGAAAAGACAAAACAAAACTACCATTATTTGCATACACTGATTTTCTTTTAGGAAATCAGTGCTGTTTGAACAGTTCCTAACCATTTCCAAAATAAGAGTCCTGCCTTACACAATTCCAGATGATTAAGGGACTAAAGCTAAAAAGACAAATAAAAGACAACATATATATAAGAAAATAGAGGGCAGCTCTTTGACCTTGGGAGTGACAAAGGTCTTTTTTTAATTTAAAAGGCAAACGGCATGAGGAAAATATTAATTTGACCTCTTCAGAATTAAACTGATAAATGAAAGGTATTGTAAACAAAGTCAAAAGGCAACCAAAAGTATAAGAAAAAGTATTTCCAATACATATCATAAGGATTTGTACCAAAACCTGTGTAACTTGCAAAAATTGGAATTCAAAGATATGAGGTACTGGCTATTAGGAGCATAATATGGTATTCTTTCTGTGGAGGACTCTTTGACAGTCTCAGTTAAAATTAAAACCATGCATACCTGATGGAGCAAGCAAGTCTTCTCTCTGTCTTAGAAAAATCTTGTACATTTGCACAGGGACACTCAAGGTTTTCGAAGGATATACTGCAGACCAATAATAGTAGTGGAGTCTCAGAAAGTAACAAAAATGGAAGGGATAGGGAGGGACTGAGGATGGGATGCAGGGGCTCTTTATCTTCAATGTTTAATATTTTTACAGGGAGAATGCTTAATACCTAAAGCAATTAAAAATGAATTTTTCAAAATCTTTAGGACTGGAAGTTTTCAGTTTTGCAGTATACAGAATTAAAAGCTCTCTAGTCACAGTTAAAAGAAAAAGTAGCCTGTCTGTTAATACAAGGCTCCAGGTTGAGCCCAGTGTTTATGTAATCACAAATCTCTGTTATGGCACTCACTTTCTACAATGGGAAGAGTTTCTAGATGACGATGAAGTTTACATACGCCCTTGACGTTGTGTTGATGGATTTGGGTTGGAAATTGTCTGCGTTTATCTTTTAGCATATCCATTTTAAATGTTTAAATATCTGCAATTTTTTTTTAACACCGACGTGGTTGCACTTTTATAATTTAGTCACCATTTGAAATGGCGAAATCTTTACAAGTGCATCAAAGGCAGATTATTCTTTCTAGTCCTGTTTCAAGTATGCAGAAAATGGTAGGTTATGCACTTTAATTTTTAACTTCATTATATAAATGGCATTAAACCAACCATAAAATAATTGCCAGTGATAACAGCATTGTTTCACTGAGCTTTTATTTGTGACCATGAGTCATTTTTCCCACTCCAAATAAGAAGAGGGTTTTGTTTTGTTTTGTTTGCTTTGTCTTCTAAATTACCTCCTAAACACACAACTTTTGACCATATTTTTATCCTGCTTTTGGAATTCTTTTTTTTTCTATCCATCATTATATTTCTTTACAAAACTTCTTAAAATTTTTTTTAAGGGAAGGAACAAAGCGAGCAAAGAAACAGATGTGTCCCATATAAAATATGCAATAAATCTTGTCCCACAAATTCTTTGCTCTGAACTTTCTGACAGAAACTGTCAAATATCCACTTTAATTCAGGTATAAAATGTTCACTCCGTGTCATGGCGCCAGCCACCATATGCCAGAATAAAGTTAGTGACCAGCCATAAAAACAGCAGCATAAGCACCTTTGAAACGGGACAAGTCATCGTGGGTGAGAACGACCCTTATAAATCCATGGGGAATTAATCTCGGCTTTGCTACTATCCTGCTGCGCATTTACAATGAGCTTCCACTCCCACACAGCAGAAGTAATAATACTTTTAAAAGGAGAGAGAGAATAAGGGAGCCGTGTGCCTACCTAATGAGCTTGTGGAGGGAAGAAGGGGGTTCATGGATCAGAAAGCAATAGCTTCTCCTCCCCCTCCAATGGGCCCTGGAATCCCCTTGAAGAGGGCAGATCCCAGCCTCAGTGGAACATGTGGGGCTCTTCTTCAGCTTGCATTGCCTGGCTTCCCAGCTCATGTGAAACCAATCTCCCCTGAATGCAATCACAAGAAATGACTTCAGCTTCATAAATCATTGTTATCATCCCACAGGAGGAGGTAATGCCATGGTTTTTCTCCAGTAAAACATTTCAAGCCTCTGGTTTCATGATCTCTCTCTCTCTTTTTTCCCTTTTTTTCCTCCTATCACAAAATGAGCTTCGTGCCGGTGGCATGCCTAGCTTCAGACTAAGGCAGACAGTGGCACTTCTTCAACTGACCAGATATTTGAACATTCCCCTTCTCTCAATGTTCAGGGAGACCCCTTACTTAAAAAGTGTGTGTGTGGCTCTTCATATGCTAAGAGGCTTCTCACCTGCTTCCAAGCATATACTGACCCTCAATACTTTTTCCTATTGAGGATATTTTCTTTATCCTATATTTTCCAAATGCAGAATAGGTATATTAGGTTTAAGTACAGTGGACAGAAATTTTAACTTACTTTGCAGCATTTGACATAATTTTAAGACTTGTGGCCATCTAAAACATTTCTCTAATGAGCTACAAAAAGAGGAAGGCTAAAGGGTAAAGCCTTCAAACAATAGATTGTTTCCAAGTTGAATCAAAAGATAAGTATTTATTTAATTGTACTTGGTAATATTCTATCAGTGCTTCATAAACCAAGCATTTTTCTCCTGCGCTATCTTATGTAAGAGATACTGTAAGAAAATTATCTTGAAATGTTGTCTTGGGTTTCTAGAAATTTATTTGCTCTTATTTGAATAGGGTCCATACCTGCTTTGGAATAGAGACTTGTTTTTGAACAATTAATTTCAATAATCACAAATTATCTATAAAAATATTCATTTAAAAGTTACCTATGTTTTTTCTTCATTGTATATTCTTGCCTCCTTTGTCAAAGATAAGGTGTCCATAGATGTGTGGATTTATCTCTGGGCTTTCTATTCTGTTCCATTGATCTATATTTCTGTCTTTGTGCCAGTACCATACTGTCTTAATGACTGTAGATTTGTAGTATAGCCTAAAGTCAGGTAGGTTGATTCCTCCAGTTCCATTCTTCTTTCTCAAGATTGCTTTGGCCATACGAGGTTTTTTGTATTTCCATACAAATTGAGAAATTATTTGTTCTAATTCTTTGAAGAAGACCTCTGGTAGCTTGATAGGAATTGCATTGAATCTATAGATTGCTTTGGGTAGTATACTCATTTTCACTATATTGATTCTTCCAATCCACGAACACGG